>VZUI01036987.1:0-26425 GCA_013401135.1 Cettia cetti | reverse complement strand
ATAAAATAAAATAAAATAAAATAAAATAAAATAAAATAAAATAAAATAAAATAAAATAAAATAAAATAAAATAAAATCCTTTATAGCCAATCTTTCAGCTGATTTGCAAGTACTCTAATTAGGTATGAAAGATTCAGGCAAAGAGCTGCCTTTTCTCCTTAAATGTGTTTCTGCTAAGTCACTCAACTTCACTGTAGGGGAATTTCAGGGAATTCACAGCTTAGTAAAATTTCTTTTCTCATAAAATAAACAGCCTTAAGTCCACCTGGACAACTCCTTTCCTCTTCAGCACTCAGATGTTTTGACTTTGTTAATCCATGGACAGAACATATAAAAGAAGGCCTGCCTTGCCCATTAGAATTTTCTCTCTCCTATTTCCTTGCACCAGGCACTGTGGTTCTCTGGTAGACCATGCTGCACTTCTGACATTAAAAGTTCTGGTATGGAAGCAGGACCCAGCCACCCATCTTTTAAAAATTCTCTAAAATTTATATGGGACATGGTAAAGGAAAAGAATGCACTCGTATTTAGTTTGTTAACTCTCTTGCTCATGAAAGGCTTGCTTTTACACCTGATTTTTAGAATTTTAGAAGTATCTGTGTACTGTGTCTGCTTACTGTGCTTCCAGTAGAGTCTGACTCCTAAAATTCCTCACTCCTAGCAAAGTGCGACAGGGCTTTACGATTAAGTGATTATTAATTTCAGCTTGTACATCAGGAGTCTCAGACAAAGGCATAATGCAACAAATCAAATGGAGATGAAAAGACTTTCTATGTTCTTTGGCAGTTGCCACCATTTTGAAGAATTACAATTAGATATTATACAGTTACATATCTCTTAAATCAAAATATCTTCTGGAATATTATCAACTTTGATTAACTTCAAGGTTAAGAGTCAGGCAGGTTACCATCAAAAAAGTGTTTTCCAGACATCTGTTGTACTTCACCTTCTTTCCTGCCAATGTACTTGGCAGGGTAATCAACTGCTGAAGCTGGAAGATTTCCAATCATTTGTTTCCAGATAAACTAACCAATGAACTGCCTTGGACCTGAAGGTATCATAATTTTCTAGTTCCCAACTCCAGGAAAAATTAGTAATTTTATTTCACTGGGAATTACAGTTATTGAGAGTGCATTCTGGAAAACTGACATGAAGGGTGATGAACATCCCACTTGCACCACTTCTCATTTTCATCTCCAATATGAATATCTGTTCTTGAATAAGCCATCTGCAGGCCTGTGCATTGGGTTTGCATGGCCAGATTTTGATAGTGAGGGGGTCGACAGGAGTGGATTCTGTGAGCCACAGTTAGAAGCTTTTCCCTTTTCCAACACTGTCAGTGCCAAATGGCTCCAAAATCAACCCACTGCTGGAAAAGACTGAGCCCACCAGCAGTGGTGGTAGCAGGTAGAGGTGTCTCCTAGGAGAGCTGGGAAGAGGAGGAAAAAACTGCAATTTCAGCTGGAGAAAAGAGTGAGAATATGTGAGAGCACCAACTCTGCATACACCAGGGTCAGTGCAGAAGGAGAGACAGGAGGCGCTCCAGGCCCTGGAGCTGAGGTTCCCCTGCAGCCCATGGTGCAGCCCAGGGTGAGGCAGCTGTGCCCCTACAGCCCATGGAGGATCACAGGGATGCAGAGATCCACCTGCAGCCCTTGGAAGAGACCTATGCCAGATCAGATGGATGCCCTGAGGAGATTGTGACTCCATGGGAAACCCATGCTGGAGCAGGTTCTTGGCAGGACCTGTGAACCCATGGAGGAAAGAGCCCAGGCTGGAGCAGGATTTCTGACAGGACTTGTGACCCCATGAGGGATCCTCCCACAGAACAGTCTGTTCCTGTGCCCTGTGAAAGGGATCCACACTGGAGCAGCTCATGAGGGACTGCAGTGGGAAGGACTCACACTGTAGAAGTTCACAGAAAACTGTGCCCCGTGGGAGGAATCCCAAGCTGGAGCAGGGGAGTGTGAGGAGTCCTCCCCCTGAGAAGGGAGGAGTAGCAGAGACAGCAGGTGGTGAACTGACTGTAGTCCCCATTTCCTGTTCTCCTGTGCCACTGGAGGAGACATAGGAAAATCAAGAGTGAAGTTAAGCTTGTGAAGAAGGGAAGGATGGTGGGAAGCTGTTTTAAGATTTGGGTTTATTTCTCATTATCATACTCTAATTTGATTGATAATTTATGAAGTCAATTTTCCCAAGATGAGTCTGTGTCCTGTGGAAGTAACTGTTGAGTTATCTATCCCTGTCCTTATGTCCTCCCATGAGCCTTTCCTTATATTTTCTCTCCCCTGTCCATTTGAGGAGGGGAGTGATAGAATGGCTTTGGTGGGCACCTGGCATCCAACCAGGGCTAACTTGCCACATCCTCTTACATTTTAATGTTAAGTATCAAGCTATAAGCTGTTTCAAACTACCCAACAGAATGCTAAAGAGGTAGAAAGGCTGTTTTTATGATGTCAAAAATAAATATAAAATAAACTGATTGGTTTTTAAGAAAACACAACAGAATCCTGTAAGAAAAAGCTCTTCATTTGAAGAGCAGTCCATTAAAACCATGCTATAAGGGATCAATAACCATAAGGCAAAAGAATAATTAGCCAAAAGCAATTAGATCAAAACTCAGTTCAGACTGATTGTTATGCAAATGTCCTGGACTGGAAATTATATTCATGGCCACTGACCCTTTGGATGCATTAAGTTTTAGGGGATATGAACGAATCTGTGTTTCTTTCTTGGGCAGGATGGGGGGAAGTACAAGTTTTACCATAGAAATTAATCAGTGGCCTCTAGATTCAACTGTGATGTTTTAAAGCACTGATGCATATATTTTATAAAGATAATGAGACAATTTAACTGGGAAAGGACATCTCCTCTACATGGCATGGTGCCAATTTACTTTTCTATCAGAGTTCAGTGTAATCACAAACTCAGGGCATGGCCAATAGCTTTCCTAACACCTTGTAATGCTCATACAACCTGGATATACTCAAAAGGTCAAAATATTCTGACAGGTCTTTTCATATTTGAAATACCTTCCCAGACTGACTAAAAAAATCACCATTTCTCTTTGAAAGCTGTATTCTTTCATACAGTGATTGTAAGTTTTGGTGGTTACCTTTTTTATATGTGTTGCCTGCTTTTAAGAATGCCTCTTTTGAGAATATCCTGGGAGACACTGCCAAAGATTCTACTAACTTAGGTCATGGTTCATCAGTCACATTTTTTAATTCAGCAGGCCAGACAGCTTGTCAGAAAATTAAACTATTATGCTCTGTTCTTAATAAACCCATTTTATATACTTGCAAATCAAAATTAATAACTTGAGCAGGATCTTTGCAGTTATCAAAGTTCGGAGAAAAAAGGAAAATGGAAAGTTATGGACCATCTGCCCTTTAAAAATGCTTAATTTTGATTCCTTTCCAGCCTTCCAAGACTTTCCCTGTCCTCCATTAAATCTCCATAAGTGGAGACAGGTGCTAGTGTTTTACAGACTACATTGGTTGCCTCTTTACTTTGCCAAGGAATTGTAGCACATCTCCATTCACTAAATATACTTGAGCCAGCTCTTTAGCCTCTTGTGAACTTCTCTCCCTTCATTAAAATTATCCTAGTATCTTAAATTTTTGTGAAGATTGAATCAAAGAAAACAATTAAATCCTTTAACAATCTTTTCTTCCCCTTTTACTTGTTCTTTTCTTTTTAATAAGGCCCAGGGCACCCTGCAGTGGCGATGTATGCAGAAAATGGCTTTTCAGAGCTGCTGGGTTTCAGCTGCTCCTCTTAGATTAAGATGGTGTAAGTGCACTCCCACGCTGCAGAAATGACTGGAGAACATTCAGCCCTGCATCACGCAGGCCATACTGTGTATGGAGTTACCAACGTTCCTCCCTGGCATCAGGCTTGTGGGTTGTGCTTGCTGACCACAGAAGAAAATATCTCCAGAATTCATTTACTCAACATTCCTTTGTAAAACTGCAAAAAATATCACAGGAAAAGAATTTCTAACTTCTGAAAAGCCTTAAAATTTTAAAAATTAAGTTTTCTTCTTTTGCCAACAAGATGCACACAGCTTTTTATGAAATTGGAGTTTCAAAAAATACTTAAGGATTTCATTACCAATTTCTTTTTCCCTTTCCACTCTGTTAGTCTTTCTTCTCTCCTCCTTTAGGAGGACGGGGGAAGGAAAATGGTCCAGCAACAAGCAGAAGGGTTGAATCTAGCTTTTTGCAGCAGATCACGAGGTCAGAGGGGTTTTGTCCTCAGCTAGGTCAAAGTGTGCTGTCCTTGCAAAGACAAAATTCCTGTTGATCTACTTGTAGATATCATGTATTCCTTCCCTTACATGACAGCCCACCTAACAGAATGGATGTCTTAAAACCTCTATCTGAAAAAAGACATTGTATTCACATTTGTAACAAACCTTGAACAGTGAGCTGTATTTCCAAGAGGATTCCCTGGGGGAAAAGCATGTTTTTTCTTCCTTTTAAGACTAGGTAAATTGTGACTAGACAACCAAAATGGTTTTCCTTTTTTCAGTCTTGTTGAAGTTTTTAGTGTGAGTGCAGTTTAGATCACTCAACAGCCCTACATTTTGCATCACCTTTCTAAACAGCTGTCACCACCCCCATACATAGCCTACACAGCTTTTTAAAATGAGGTGGTAACTTTGTTCACAATGGAAACATTTCATAGATACACAATGTTACAACAAAAGGAAACAACAGTTTCATAACATATGCCATAATGAGTCTATCCTATGTCAGTCTGTACAGTAAGAATTTTCCTTTATTTCAGTTCAGTTTTAACTCTTTCTGCTGAATCCAATGAATACTGACACCAGAAAGCTGGTACCAATGAATGCATTTGGACCAATCTGCCAGTGCAACATGTGCTGCAAGGGCATGATAGAGAGAATCATGAAATCAGTTAGGTCAGAAAAGAACTTTGAGATCACTGAGCCCAGCTGTTAACTCAGCACTGCCAAGTTCACCCCCAAACCATACCCCAAATGCCACATCTGCATGTCTTTGAAATGCCTCCAGGGATGGTGATTCCACTACTTCTTTGGGTAGCCTGCTCCAGTGCTTGATCAACCTTTCAGTGAAGAATTTTTTCCTAATACCCAATCCAATCCTCTCCTGCACAGCTTGAGGCCATTTTCTCTCATCCTGTAACTTGTCATCAGAAAGAATAGATCAACCCCCACCTCACTACTACCTCCTTTCAGGTAGTTGTAGAGAGCAATAATATTTCCCCTAAGCCTCCTTTTCTCCAGGCTAAACAAGCCCAGCTCCCTCAGGGGCTTCTCAGAAGACTTGTGCTCCAGACCCTTAGCCAGCTTTGCTGACCTTCACTGGACATGGTACAGGTAGGGAGCTGATAGTTGAGACAAGTAAAAAAAAATCAGCTGCCTTTCAGCTGAACTGGACTTAGCTAATATTTTAAAACAGCATAGTCATTTCTGTTGTACACCTCTGTACATCAGAGAGTATACTGACTGTGACCACAGTCCATGGAGAAGCTGTCTGTGTTCATGCAAGTAGAACAGGAAAAACTGCCCATGGAAAAAATATAATTTCCCTCCAGCAGCAGGTAATCAGCATTCAGCAACTGCCTTGTCTTAGCACGAAGCCTGATAGGAAGCAGAGAAATAATTGAAAAGGAAAATGTTTCGGCACTCAGGACAACTTCTGCCAGTCTCTCTGAACTAAATCTCAACAACTGACTGGCAGACAGTGTCTGCCAGTGTCTCTCTGTCAATGGAATACATTGGCCCTGACCCTCTTCAGAAATTGAGACACATCAAACAAAAGACAACAAGACTCATCCTCATTTCAACTCACAGCTATTAATTTTACGGTGTGACTCCTCCAAATAACAAATGCATAGCCAGAGCTGTGCCCAGAATCCAAGTGATGGGAGACCAATTTCCACCACCTTGACTCCTCTAATTACACTGACAAGCCTCCCGAAATCTCTGCTGTGGTTCTTCATCTGAAACAAAAATGCAGATGATTCTCAATAGCGTCTGTTGAGCTGAGAGGAATGAGAGGATTAATTAGTTGCAGTTCATAAAACAATGAGATGAAAATCCATGAGTAACTGCAAAGTGTAATTGGCAATAACGATGCAATCACCACAGTGCAAGAAGGATGGAATTGGGCCTGGATATTTTACACCTGTAACAAAACACATCACTTGCACCAAGACTGTGGACAGGGAGAAATCTGGATCACCAGCTGGCTTTGTCACTTTGCTGTCTGGGGCAGCTGCGTGCTCCTCCTTGAGGCTGCCATGCTGGCAGAGCTCAGCACAGGGCCAACTCCTCTTCACCTCCAGAGGCCAAATTATCTCCATGGGTCTTAGCAAAGGACTTTACTGGGGCATTCCTCAGCTCACTGATGGGGATTATGGCTAACTCTGGTCTCAGGGTCTATGAGGTGCCCTGTGGAGGAGGGGTTGTGCAGCAGACAGTTTTAAGTGCAGTTTTAAGCCCCACAGCCTGGCCCCAGGGGTGGAACAGGCTGCCAGTCTCTGGATGGTGGGGCAGCCACAGGGCAGTGCCTGTGACCCTCCAGGCACTCTCAGCTACCACACATCACCCAAGGACAAAGGGTTACTCCTGACTAATGCTAGTTTTCCTGGCTACAGAATGTCTTCCACGATTTTACTGTTGGTGGTCAAATGTAGCCACACACATTCATCAGACAGCTGCAAACTTGATTAGTTATGAGGATGAATCAAATTAATGAACTTAAGGACACTTGTAATGCACAAATTTTTGTCCTAATAAACTCTATGAAGAAAGATTTAATAGGCCTTTAAAAAAGAAGGAAAAAAAAAACCCCAAAACTAACAACCCTTCATTTTTATATAGATTATTGCAGAGATATGTAAAATACAAGAATAAATATCAGATATGCAATAAACATAAACCTTGCAAAATCTGAAGTACACTTCAAGAATCAGTATGTTTAGGAAGACTAACACGCTGGGCATAATTTCAAACAGTTTATAAGTGTTTTTAAACACAATTATTACACAAATATTAAAGCACAATTTTAAACACTGTTTATGGACTGCACCTTTATTCTAAAGGCAGAAGCAAGAACATTCATGCTCTTGAAGAAGCTCCACAAGTTTACTCTTGGCAGAAGTACGATATTCAACTAAGGGAGACAATAAAGGATCCATTCCATTTAGTGTAGTATTTGACTCCAGAACAGAAGAAAAAAAAATTTAAAAAATAAGAATAAAACATAAAACCACTTCTTTTCAATTGCCAATCATGACACTTGCCTGAACTGCCCTCTGCAATTGGGAATACAGAGCTGCTAACTACCTTGGGTAACTATAGATCCACCTCTTCTCTTAGTGAGGCTCTATAGATTCAAACTTGCAAAAATCACAGGGTTTTTAATTAAGAGAGATGACATTGCTATGTTCAGAGGGAGAATGAAAAAGTCCCTGAGCACTGGCAACAGAGAAACTTGCATTAGACTCTTGAAGGCATAGAGAGTTCCTCCAAATGATATTATTTTCTCTCTTAGTTTAATAGTCTCACAAATTTTATTTTGCAAGAAGAAATGTATGGTGATTGCCAAGTAATATATGCCACAAGTTTTAAGATAAATGTTTGTGGCTCTTAAATGATTATTTTTATTGGGCTAAAATCTGTTTATGAATTTGTGGATGTGTCTAGGAAGCCATCCACTATAATAATAGTGTCAGAGAAGAAATTTCCTATTTACAGGTGATAACAATTTAGAGCTCCAACATATTAGAGCTCACATGAAATCCAAAGTTAAACTCATTTGATGTGGAATTGAGAAACGAGGTATTTTGACAGACTTAGACTAGTTAAGAAATGATGAAGAGGCAAATCCACAAGATGGAGTGAACTTAATATTTATCTTCATTTACAGAGTGTTCAATATCTTTGCATCAGCCAAAGATCTGATCCTGTCTCTAAATATGAATATGCATGGATTTTGTAATCCTCAAATGTCTGTGGCCAGTATTCAAGAGTGAGATTTAAACCAGGCTGTGGCCCTTTAGAATCACATTTAGAAGAAATGGATGCTAGAATCAACAGTTGCATTCCACAGAAGGATTATTTCACCAGCTTTGCTGACCTTCTCTGGCCATGATCTAAGCAGGGAGCTGACTTGCAATTAGTCTCTGGGATTGACATAGTCTTTATAGTCTTCCAGTGAAAAGACACTTGGCCCACATATTTTCAAGGAGCTCTCAGTCAACTTCTTGGACTGCATGAATGCAGTTTCTAGAGTAAGGAGGGGATTCATCCTGCATAATTTGAACTATTCAAAAACTCTGTAATTAAAGCCCCAATAACCAACTAGCATTCTATGAATATGCCAGGAAAAAAACCCAACTTCTTTCTCAGGTAGGTTGTTTCCAATGATGAGTTCATTTTACCCTAGAAACCATTGTTGACAACAGCTATGTGTACCTTTATCTTTTTATTTCATTGCATTATCTCACAAAAGCCACATATCAACTATGTACACCAAGGAGAACTGTTCGTAAGTGAATGTTACTTTCACACTGTGAGATAGGAAATACTACCACATTTCCTTACATCAGCATATGATTGGTTCAGTTATCACAGAACCACTGAATCAGAGGATGATTGGGTTGGAATAGACCCTAAAGATCATCTGCTTGAAACCTCCCACCACAGCATCCACAAGATCAGGTTACCTAGAGCCCCATCCTACCTGTTCTTGAGCACTGCCAGGGACAGGGCATCCATAACTTCTCTGGGCAACATTTTTAGTGTCTTACTACCTTCTGAGTAAATAGCTTCCTCCTAACATCTAATCAAAATCTCTCCTCTTTTTGTTTGTAAACATTTTCCTATCACTATCCATACATGTAAAACATGGTGCAAAATTTATGCTACACTTGACAGGTGTCAGTTCTAGCTTTTGATTTTCTTCTGTGGAGGTGATACCACCTGAGGCAGCAATTCCCTGTGCATCACCACACAATGAGACACAGGCAGGACAAGAGGCATGCTGGATTACATCCAAGTGTTCTCATCATTTTGCCCTAGACTTAGCCTCTCGCTGAAGCAAAGAAGAGACATATTGCCTAATTTTAGGCTCAGCCTGTAGTACACAGATATATGAGACTTCAGAAACGTTGATCTGAGACTTTACAGAACACAAGAAAATCTGGCATAAGACTGAGGGGCTGGTTAAGGGACAATGTGATGATGTGACTTAGAAAAAATATGCTTAAGACTCATATAAAAGAATTAAAAATCTAGTTGTTATGGAAACTATTAGAAAAGGCACTAACCCATTGCAGTTTATAGCAGGTACAAAGAAAGATTTAGAATCCAAAATCCCTTAGTGCTAGTAAGAAGATTATTTAAATAAACTATAATGGACTCTCTGTTATGTCTTTATCATAGAAATAGAGAGAAAAAAAGCTTCAGCTCTGTGAGTTATCCTTTCATAATTAGACATAGTTGGGGAAATTTCTGACATCTTTTGTTAACAAAGGGGCCATCAAGCATCCTGCTCTACAGTGTGAATAAAAGCAGTGCCTTCTTCCCATATCTTGCAGGCCAGTCAGATTTTCATTTTAATTGTTTGTCTTTCCACTCATAGTTCTCACTGATCAGAAGAATCCCTGTGATCCTATTATAGGGATATAAGAAAAATATAGGGATATAAGAAAAATGCTATCACAGTACACATATGTACACAGTACCTGTTTGGAGCCAGAAGTTTGACATAACCTATAGGGTTTGCCAAGTATAAATCATTACATAAAATCTAAAAATTCATACAAATGTGGGCATATAACCATATAACAATTTCCTAAGGTAAGGCAAGGAGTGAGCCACCCTTGCACTACCTCTTATCCTAGGCAACACTCAATCATAGCTTGTGAAGAGTATGATTTGGCTGAGAGGAATTTCCAAAAAAGTTTTAAAATTATCCTTTGCATGTAGGCAAATCTTCAATACAAAAAGATTATCTTTTATTATTTATCTTCTTCAAAATATCTCATGGAGAAGCAACACAATTACAAGTGAAAAAAATCTCTTTGTGTCTATAAAACAAGCATGAGATATAGTCCACATACCAAATATAATGGTAGATGACACCTCTCAGAAATTTATAGGCAAAAATCTCTCTTGGGGAATTATGATTGAGCTGGAATTTGGGGAAAACCTTGTAGTTTATCAGGAAAGCTTTACATCAAAAACCACAAGTTACAGAGGATATTTTTATATTATGGGTAAATAGAAAAAGAAAACATATGTTCTACACTTGCAGCATTAAGTGGTGTTTGTAGTTAGATCTTCAGCTGGTGTGTGTCAGTTCACTCATGCAGACTGGAACAAACCCCAGCTGTTGGCATAAGCTGATTCAGCCGCTTCAAAACAGACATTTATTGGGGTATGTATTGAGTAAGACAGGGGGAATTCAGCTTGTTGTCACATTTGAGTAAGTGATGCTTTACAAGACAGAACTAGTGGTAAGAGCATCCCTGGTGCAGTGACTCTCAGTCTGTCACCCAGGCACAAAGAGGCAGCAGTACCCTGCTGTCAAGCCTACCAGAAACAAAATCAAGTTACTTATTTCCATGAAAGAAGTGGAAACCATGTGCACATTAAAATCTTTTACAGCTTCCCTCTGAGGATTGCAGTAAGTTTCTTTAGTAAGAATGCACAATGCTTGGAAAAGATACTGACTTCTAGTGGAAGACAGAAACCTTATTACAACAGGAATATCACTGTTTGACTTCTATTTTTAACTTCACAATGTCTGACTTGTGGATTTTCACGTTTTCAACAGAAAATTACTAATTTCCCCATAAAAAAGCACATATGTCATTGTGTAGATGGCATTCTCAATGCAATGTGTACATTGTATTCTCAAACTATACATATAAATCCTGTAATTGTACATGCAACGCTCTCTGAGTATTGTGACATCCTATCCTTAAGAGGAAAAGAACACCCAAAATTCACAGATGCCCATCATTGAAAAGGAACAACCAAAGTCTGAGGGTCTGCAAAAAGTGAAAAATTTTATTTAGGAGAGAGAGAATGAATGACTGAAATACCAGTCCTGACTCCAGCACCATCCTGGTTTTTTCACAGCATGTTCTTACCAACAAACTTTAGTTGGCTTCACAACTATCCAGTTATAGATGTTTGAGACATATATACATTAGCACCTTATCTTCTGGGATTCTACTTGTATCTGAACTGATTTTTTTACAGATGCATGTGTTTATTTTTGCTTGTCCAGTCCAGAT
This sequence comes from Cettia cetti, assembly GCA_013401135.1. Classification (NCBI taxonomy): domain Eukaryota; kingdom Metazoa; phylum Chordata; class Aves; order Passeriformes; family Sylviidae; genus Cettia; species Cettia cetti. Next base: position 15,121 of record VZUI01036987.1, on the reverse strand, counting down.
TTTTCAATCTTTCCCCCAAGCTTATAAAAATTAGAACAAGAAATACACCACAGCACCCATGCTCGATACATTCAACAATTCGAATTCTGAAACTACTCAAGTTTTTCCATGACCCATCAGATAAAATATTCTTCACATCCAACCTGCTTCCAAATAACAAAATCTCCTGTCCTAAGGAGAACTACCAACACCTACAAACAGATTTCCAGATTCTCACTTCTGCTCTACAGAAATCAGCACACGATGCACCAGCCATTCTCCTCATTTTTAGCTCCCATCTTTCCCTTAACACACTCAGTAAGGTAATTCGCATTAAATTATGCACTGTAAAGCATTACTCATTATAATTAAGAGAAATGACATGATGAAAGAGAACACATGCATTGCAAAAGGTCTATTTGTCTATACATTTAATAACTGGTGCAAAGCATTATTTCAGTTATGTACCAAACAGGTTTTAGCAACTCATTTTGACTGAAGGGATTTTTAAAGCCTCCTAGGTGGTCCTACTATGAAATGGTCAGCGTGTCCTAATTTTTCTCAGAACAGCCCCCACAGATCGGGTCCAGTGTGTTCTGGCCATTATAAACAGATGCAAAGCATGCTTATTGCAAAAGTGACATCAGTGAATGTCACCCCTAGCCTCATGCATTTTCGTATCCTCAGGAATTACCTTAGCTTTACAAGACAGAACTAGTGGTAAGAGCATCCCTGGTGCAGTGACTCTCAGTCTGTCACCCAGGCACAAAGAGGCAGCAGTACCCTGCTGTCAAGCCTACCAGAAACAAAATCAAGTTACTTATTTCCATGAAAGAAGTGGAAACCTTTTGCATTAGATAATGCAAAATCCAGAACTGTTGAATGCAGTTCTCAAGGTAGGGCATCAAGAGAGTGGAGCAGGGGGGAAAAATCACCTCTCTTGACTCATTAGCCGCATTGCTCCTGAAGTAGCCCAGGATGTGATTGGCTTCCTGGGCCACAAGCAAATCATAGGACCTTTTAAAACAATATTTTCAGCCCAAACTGCAGCCCACCACTCCAGATTTAATCAGAAGCCAGAAATCTGACTGGGCTAAATATTGTCCTTAGTAAAGCAAACAGATTTGGCATCTCAGAGACTGCGCAGAGGATTTCAGGCTGATGATCATGAGAACACGCTAAGATTCTGTTAAGTAGGATATAAAAGCATCAGCATGTGAAAAGGCAATCTAATATTTCATCACCATTATTTTGGTACCAGCCCACACTGCAGGCCTGGAGACAGGACAGGGCACTGTCATGATAGAGGTGGCAACAGATAAATAGGCTGCCTGGCACTGGCAGTTCTCTTGCTAGAAAAACTGTGGTGTTACCACTCATTTTCCTGCTTAAATTATGAAAACCTTTATGCTTCTCCTGCATGTTCTACTCAGCCAGGAGCAGCTGACAAATAAAAATTAACCAACAGAACCCTCCCAGAACTCCAGCCACATTAGAAAAGGGGCTGGAGCAGAAATTACCATCATTTCCAACTACAGATCCTCAGATTTGTCCTCTTTTATCTGCTACCATTAGTTTCCTAGACATTTGCATTCCCAGTTTTCTGTGTCTGCACCCCTCAAGCAATTAAGAGTACAAGCTCCTTTGCATTCTAGTGACATTTATTTCCTCAACAAAATACATTCCATTTACTTTAAAATGCAAGGAAACAGGTATGCATCTTATACCTGTGGTGCTAGGCTGCCCCAAGGATTCAAGACTGGTTTATGTCACCAGTATTTCAAACAGAAAATGGAGATTCAATACAGGTACAAATTATGAATATTGAAATACTAGAAGTCACTTTCTTTCCTTGTCACAGCCCTGCATGGAGTTGTAACTGCAAGCTTCTATTAGATATCATGTTTAGTTATCAGTACAATAATGACATAGAAAGCTTGCTTTTTTAATTATAAAATCTATAAATACTGAATTATCTATGTATCTGTCACGTGCCATTTAATTTCAGCGAGTTCTAATGGAAACCATGTAGATGCTTGAGATCACTCCACCCTTGGTACCTACATCTCAGCACATATGTCACTATTTTAGCACCTGCCTACAATTTCAAACTTGACAACTATATGTATGTCAATTAGATGTAAATTCCACCAAATTAGTACAAGCTGCAGATCTTCTATCAGCCTGGAGAACATTAGGTCTCCAAATGCAGCAGCTTCAACGTAACAGCCAACTTCTATGTTTTAAAACTTCATTTGCAAAAGAACTATGTTGTGCAGAAATACGCACAAATTCTGAGAATACATTGTAAGAGTTATATAATATATTTTCACTACACTCCACCATTATTAAAATGAATTCTGTTAGGACTTGCATAACTTTGGTGTATCAGTGTATTCACTATATTAAAGAAGATATGTGAATCATCTAAATCATAAACCCTTCTAAAAACCTTCACTTTCAACTGATCATTATATACCTTTGTGGAGACTCTGACATTATTGCTTAAGACTGGCAGGATTATCAGGAATATCAGAAGAATGAGCAAGTTCTGAAGGCAAGGAGAGGAGAAGTTTTGGTCAAGTTCAAGAAAGACAGTTTTAAATTAGGTCATGGAGTTGTAAAACCCTGTGCTCCTACGGATCTTTTAGGAGGTGCAGAAAGATTGGAGCCTGTGGGCACAGATGAGCTAAACCTGCATGCTGCCAGAGACAGTCCATCCCACACACCTGAGGCCAGCACCAGGAATAGGCAGGGAAGTAGAACTTAGATATATTCAGCATCTTTCATGTATTGGCTCAGAGTATCTCTAGATACAGCAGAGAACCTTGTCAGCATGCAGATGCTTCTGGTAAAAAAAAAAAATCTATAAAGGATAATTCACTATAATAATAAAGTTTACAATAGAAAGTTAAAAGTAAATTTTCTGCTTCTTAAAAAATAAATTGCTAAGAGCAATTGAATAAGAAGCCTTGAGCATAAATGAGTTAGAAGAATCATGCCTGAGATTGTGTAATCTAAGTCAAGAGGATTGCATGCTATCCTTCCTGTGAATCATATATGGTCCATCATTTGTCTCTTCTGTAGAACCTTTTGTTTATCTTGGCAGCCAAATTAATTCTTCTCTTTAAAACAGAAAGAATATTTGCAGGGGGTGCTTAACTATTCTCAATTTATTTATGTGATGTGCTTACTGCAGCAGAGCCTTTAAGGATTCTGAGTTCCTGGAGGCTACAAAGATAGGGAAATGTGCTCTCAGAAAGTAATTAGATAAGGGTATGACAAAGCCAATAAAACTATACTTTCATCTTTCCTTTCATTTCTAAAGAAATTGCCATGGGTGAGACTTTTCTGCTGAGAATAGAAAGTTTTTCCAACAAATCGTTTCTGACAGGCTAAGTGCATCTATTTTCAAATTCTGTAAGTCTTAGTCCAAATGAATGCTTATAAGCAGCAAATTAATTCCACTGATTTTTTTTATGCCTCAAGGGACTATTACAACCTCTACTTTGTTTTCTTCTGCAAAATAACAAGCCAGTGAGTCAATGCATTACTGAAATAAAGGAAAAAGTGAAATAAATTAGAAAATCACAGGCTAAGCTTTGAGAGTTCATGTCATGGATTTTACTTCTCTATTCAAGAAAGCACAATATAGTAAAAAGAGTGAAAACAGTAAAATACCATTACAATACTACGGATCAGGAAAATAAACCTTGATTCATGTTGGTGTCTACTCCAAAGCAATTCAATGAGCCACTGCCCTGCCATTTCTCCCCACTTAAAACCTTAGAACAGACCTTTGGCAGCACTTTTTTTAAACAATGTGGCGTTATTCTTGTGTGCGTACTTAGAGCTCACCGTATCAGCTCAGTTTAGTCCTGCTGACTTGTACAAGGTGAAAACAATTCCTCTTCAACTCTCTTGCTAAAATATGGCAAAATATTTTTAATGCTCTCTAGTTGCTACTGCCCCAAATGTTTTGGTAGCAGTTTATTGTTTTTTAAGTGAGTCCTATGATAATGCAGATCTTACAAAAAGTACACAGACATGGGCTTGCCTTCTAATGTGGTCAGGAACCAATACAGGCTGCCTGTAGATCTAAGTAGAAACAATGCTCTAGTGCAGCATAAGCCTTTCATTGAAAATATTTATGTCAGCCATATATCTTCAGGGTAATCCAACTTCCCTGCATAACAGACTGCCTTGGCTGTCATGTAGATAGGATCATTATATGCATCCCAATGGATTAAATACTTCAACTCCATTTGTTCTTCCCTAGGGCCACCTAAAGAACACAGGCAAGGAAGAGCTAAGTTCCCTCAGGAGAGGGATTCCTGTGGTAGTCTTAGGGCCAAATTTCCTCATGGGGTTCCACACTTATGGAGTGTGTCCAAAGGTGTTTTTTCTGGTCTTTCTACTCTCAGAAATCAAGGAGCACCCAGTGCAATCATGAAAGCTAAGAACAAAGCCTTCCCACTGATCCAGATCACAGATGAGAGTAGGAGAACATAAACATAGCACTATCCCATAGCTTGATCCCATAGCCTCTACCAGAAATGTTCAGGCTCTGTCTGTGCAAACTTTGCTGAGAATCACCTCACCATGAGCAGCATATCAAAGCCTTGGGACAGAAATATGCTGGAGGGAGAAGCCAACAGGCTAAGCACCAGGCAAAGCAAGAATTATTTCCAAATTTCATTATAACTACACTGGTGGTCTGGGCTTGGTAGTTTGACATTGCTCAAGTTCTCATCAGCAAGGGAAATATTTTCCATGATTTCCCATCTTGAAGTTTTGTTGTGCATAGAAATCATGAAACTAGCTAGCTAAACATTCCACAGAATAGCAGTTTGCTGGCCTGTAAAGCTAAGGCATATTGCAATTGTGTTTCGTAAAATATTCCAAAGCAATTATGGCAAAGTCTGAAAAGCAACAGATAGAAACAACTGATGCTATTATTCCTGCATTAGGATGAAAGGGATTAAAATGGTAGGCTGTAACATCAGGCTGTAACAGAAGTCTGATGAGCTTGGGATGACTAGGGGCTGTCTCACACTCTTGATCTGTCCTCCTTTACCTCTGTAATCCTTTTACAGTTTTTAAATAAATCTATAAGTGTACTTCTTCCCAAGATGCCTGGCAGCTTTGAAGGACCTGAGCACCTGGAAAGCCTTGGGTTTTTATACATAGAGCAGTGATCACTATAAATGAACTAGTCCAATGAGAACACGTAAAAATGAAGGCAGCTTTCCTGAAAGGTCTGAAGCATAATGGAAGAGGTTTTTCCATCTGAACAATGCTCAAATAGGGATCTGAAAGCACTGCTTTCAAGACTCACTGTTAAAAATGTTTCTCCTACTCAAAAATAAAAGTCTATCATAAATGCAATCATCTGTGTTAAAATAAGGGAATCTCAATTTCCTATTCTGCCCAGATGAAACGTGTGTGTTCTTCCATAACAAGCCTTGACAATAATACACATTCAACATTTTCTTTATCAACCCTCTCCCTTTTGGCCCCCCTTGCCAAAAACCTTCTTGACTTCACCTCTAATCATTAAATATTATGAAGTCAATAGTGCAAGTTTGGAATTAAGTCTACTTGTGTCTTCATGCAGATTCTTGCCCTTCACGTGCAGTTAGAAACAGCACACTGATCACTAATCCCCAAATAGCTTTGAAATGCCTGCAGCAAATCACAGCACTGCTTTGCTTAACAAATAAATCATCTGTTTACAGTGGACAAAATAAAAAAAGGCATTCAAGGGGTGTAATTCTTCTTTTACATCATGAGTAGATTTACACATTATAATGAATTACTGAGATTTAGGATCTTGTATCCTAAGCTGAGGGTCTTCTGTGAAGACTAACATTTATCCAATTTGATTTACATTATATTTCCTTCTATGTTCATAGATTTTTCCCACCTGTAATTAGCCACAGCTTTCAAGACTGCCTGTACCAGTGCATATATAATATTTACAGTTACAGAGCAGTGTGACACATTCCATTAATGTTTGTGGCAAAATTTCTAGTATTTTTAAAAATATATATACTGGGGATTAAAAGGTCACAGTCACTATCTCCGTGCATTGCAAAAAAACAATTTAAGACAAATTAACCTCCATGGTGTGCAGGTCAGGGTTTTTTCTCCGGAAATCATTGCATTCCGAAAATTAACAAAATCAGTTTCTCCAATAAACAATATTAGGAGAGAGATATGAATTATTCAACCTTTTCCTTTTCAGCCAAATGATTCATCAGTGTTTTAAATTGGGTACTTCAGAAGTATCTCAGATTACACACACAAAGAAATTCAAGTTGAATACCAGGAGTTTTATCCAAGGCCTGCTCAAAGTCTGAATCAGAACAAAAACTGAACACAATCCCCCAGACCAAAGCCCTCATGATTTAAATTGAATGTACCTCAGACAATTCAGAGATGGTACTTGGACAAATATTTGATGAGATATCTTGAAATGTCTAGGGAGAAGTAAACTCTGTTTCTGAAACAGCTTAATCCCAAGGAACTCCTAGGGAAGAGGCAATTTTCTACATCTCTGCTCACATTCATAATATTTATCTGTATTATCTATTATGCTTAGAGCACTTTTTCTCCAGAAGCTGTCAAACCCATGCATCAGTGAAGAGGTGACATGAGAACAATCATGTCGTCCATATACATTATAATTGATTTTTATGGAACTATGTAATAATAAAAACATTATCAGTTATCCAACCTTGCTAATTCACTACACAGCTCCCATTACACCTTTTAAAGTTCTTGCAACTGTCATTCTAAAACAACACAGAAAAATCCACTACAGACAGACCTTTTAACATGGGAAGTAGATTAATCATAATGTTATGTGTTTTGTTGTTCTTTTTTAGTAAAAATATCTAGTTGCTAATAAACATATAGATTAAAGTGGGCTTAAATTGAATGCTGTGGTGTGGCTATAGTAATATGTTTTAGGAAAGTGATAGCCACTTGATGCACAGGGCAAGACAGGTTAAAGAAAACTGCAGGAATTTGGGAAACCTTTATGCTTACAGAGGAACTTTCATGGCGCCTCAAAGCTCCAAGCAAGCCTCCAAGCAAGAGCTTCCATAGTCGTATTTCTGGGATTAGTTACAATTGTAAAAGTCCCATTTTAAGTGCCCAAGTCATTTTCTGACTTTAGCTAAGAATATAAATCTTGGACATTACTTAATGTCCCCTTTAACTATAACAGAGTCACTAGGAATACAATTTATTTCCATACTGTGGATTTAATGGAACCCTACATCAAAGTAAGAGTAGAGTTTGTGGCCTGCAGGAAAAGCTGAGAGAAGGCAGTTTTCCCACTCAACAAGAATTTAGTAATGAAGTTCAGTGTCAGGATCAGGTGCTACCATAGGAATCTCCTTGAGGCCAGGAAGTTCAATGAGAGGAAGTCAGTTCTGAGAAAAGGACTAAATGCCAGAGGTAACAATAAGAAAGAAGTGGAAATATGATGCCTTGTTATCTCTGCAGGAACCTATTGCTTCAATTTCCTTTTTTATTGTAAGTAGGATAAATACACCAGAAATTTCTCATTTTCTGTCTGTGCTGCAGGCTCTTCTGAAGTTATTCTGCTACTCTCACAGCACCCTCTAAAATCACAGATGGCACTTGGAGAGACTGGTCAGTCTGTTACTAATGGAACATTCTCAACTAAGATTTCTATACAAGCACAGCTGGTATTGGAAGTTAATTGCCAAATGAAAAAAAGATGGCTAGCCTGAAAATGTCCTCCAAACCACCAGTTAACAAAACAAGCACTGCTTTCTTCATGAGAATGCTGTATCTCTTGTACTTCACAGCTTACACTGCCCAGCTGCACCTTGCTCCGAGATGCATATGACTCTGTGCATCCTCACAGGAGGTGAGAAGACGTTTCTTAGAAGTTAAGGTCTGAAATCGATGAGGGAATCTCTGATGTCATGCTGACAGTCCTTCTCTTGTGAGGAAGAATCGCTTCAGATTAAATCCTAGACTGCCAAAGTGATGTGATCAAGTACACCAGACCAGCTAGAAAACAAGGAGAAGGGGGTGATGACTGAAGGGGAAAAACACATTAACAAAGAGCAAATGTGATCCTGGAATGATGGGCTCCAGAACAAGCCATGCTTGCCAACTCTGACCCAAAAAGACCCTTTCCATAAGCGAGTGCTTTGACACTGACACAAAAAGATCAAACACTCATGCTGGCTGCTGCTTTACAGACTGACACTGCTCCTTGCTCCCCACTCCCTGATTACAGATGAACTTTTGACAGACACGTGGAAGGATTTTAGTCCTTCCAGATTAGAATTAGCTCAGAATAAATTCAAACTATTTTTTCAGAAGTGCTGCTTATTTCCATAATCATCCCAGTTTCCAGCGATAAACTGACAATGGATAATGAATGGGAAATATCTCCTCACTATTGTTTCAACTTCTTCCTTGAAAAATTGAATTGGAGTAGGGCCGCCTTGTAGGTGCTTTTTTTTTAAGTTGGCAGGAGTAAGATTTACATATCTATAAACACTTAGGAAGTATCTTACATTAGAAATTGCTGGAGAATTTTTCTAGCAACTAGGAAAATCTGCATGTTTCTGAGACCGAGACCCTGAGTCTGGGTCAGAGGAAGAGTTTAAAGTCAATATTTATGTACAACCTTCAGGAAATATTACTGTTCCAAACTAACCTACTTGAAGGAAAAAGGAAAGTTTTCCTAGGAATATGAATCATGATAAGTACATTTCTTCAGCACACAAACAGAAAGTAGATCGGTATCAAGACTTACAGAAGTACATGGTGAGACTAGCCATGACTTTTTGACTCATGCCAAAGGGATTCTAAAATAATTTTAATATCACAGTTCAAAAAGTTCTGTTCATAAAGCTTACATAGCTGTTGGATTTTGCCACACAACAAAGGACAAAAGCTAGAGTATTTTCCAGGAAATTTTTATGGCTCCAGATTCTTGCGAGTGCTTAGAATGGCTCCTTGGGGGAAAGAAACCAAACAGAAAAGGGGAATAAACAACCATTAACCAGAAAAAGAGAATACCCAGAAATGTGCAGAGGGAGATCTTCGAGTGAAATGGATTCCTCATTCCTGAAGGATATGAGACCATAACTCTGAAATTGTTTTTGTGAAAGAGAACTAAAATTGCCCTCTCCTAAGGGACTGGGCATGATCTTCCGGCTCAACTATAATGCCTACCACTCCACTTTAGAAGCAAGAGAAAACACAGTGTAACTTAAAATTGCCTGGTCTGTGGCTTCCCCCAGGCTTGGCAGATGATAATAAGTAGATTCCTTCAATCCTGAGCAGCTCTAGTAGGAACGAATGAAAAGGACAAAACCTTCAGCCCTCCCACTTGATTCAGAAGACTGGGCAGTGTAGTGCCTATTCCCCTCCACAACACTATCCTTTCCTTGGACTAAGAAATGAGAAGACCCACAGGATCAGCATCAAGCATCTGTTTTACTAGAGAATCCTCTTGCTCAGAAGCAATCTTCAAATCTCAGAAGCATCTTCCAGGCTGAATATGTAGGCAAAAATGCTTGGTCCCACTGCCATGGGACACTGACACCATCACAGCCTCTGTTATGAACGAATCCTCGGTGGATGCTGGGGCTGCCCCTGCTCTTGCCGTGACCCTGGGGTGTAGCTGGGCTGTGTCCCTGGTGCCGCAGTTGTGGGAGGCGGTTCCCAGGGGGCACGGCCCCTGTGCCACAGCCCCGGGACATGGGTGGCCCGTGGGCCATCCCGGTGACCCCTCCTCAAAGCGGGCTCTCACAGGGATCCCACGGCTGAGGCGATGCCGGTGCTCCTGGGGGCTGCTGGCCTCACGGTTGGGTTGGGGGAATGCCGGATGTGGTCCAACAAAACATGGCAGGGAAGCTCTGGCACCCCTGGCACGCTGGGGACGAGCAGCTGCCCTACCCGTGGTGGAAGCTGCCCCGTCCCATTTCCCACGCAGGACAGGGTGGTGGTTGGTCCCAACAGAGCCTGTAAAGAGGGGAGCGCACCCCACCGAACAGCCACCCTGTCACCCTACCCTGACAGTATGGGGCTCCTGCATTGCTAACTTTGAATGTTAAAAGAAGTTAACTACTGGCTAATGGCCCTGTCCTTGTTGCCTGGTGACTCCCCTTCTTTCAGGAGTTACCCTCTTGGCAGTGGGGAAGCAGCAGAGAGGAAGGCATATGCAAATAGAACCAACCCTCAGCATCTTGGGGATGTTTTTGGGAAAGAAACACGCCCCAAAATAAAGAACTGGACACAGTAAGGGGAAACCAGATGATGCCCTGGCTGAAGAAGAAGTAGACGTACACCCTGATCCTAACTTGAAGGCTCATCATGACCTATAAAGAACCAGACTGGGATGGGGATGGGAAAGGGAGATGACCAGTGCTGAGCCTCTGGGTGTTCACATGAGGACGAGGACTCAGCATCTGTGGTCTGCACTTCAGGGACAGTCCTGCACATCTCCTGGTTCCTGCGGGTTGCTATGACAATGTGGGTAAACCTTGTCGGGCTTCCCCCATCCAGCTGATCTCATTAATAAAGAGCTGAATATTAATAAAGGCACAAGCCCTTTTCTTTTCACCTCTACATTTGGCCAAGGGAAAACTGTACAAAGTGGTTTTTCTTCCTATGACAGTCAGGATCACAACCTACAGCTGCTTAGAAAATCCGAGCTGTTTAAAGGTTCTATGTCTGAGAGAAGGCTGAATTTTTTAAGAAAAACAGTGCACTTCAGTCATGAAATATCTTGGCTATCAGTGAGAATTTGTTGTTGGGGTTTGAAAGATGCCAGAAAGCATATGTGCCATGCATGAATCCTGATTGCTACCAACAAGAACTGCTCCTGACAGCCCTAATACTTACTTACAGCATTCCTGTATTTAAATCTGATAGGCAAAAGGCATAACCCTCACTCTTCAACATTAGATAACATAGAAAATACCAGCATCATTCAACTATGAGCAATCCTCTGAAACACAAATTGTTTCAGTTGTTACTTATTTCCAAGAGATGGCACACCTACCACATCATGATGAGTGTTGATGATTCCCCCCATTCATTCCAACATTCCTCTATAAACTGCAACACTTTTCACTTTGGGAAGATATATACTAAAGGCTGGCCAAACATTCCCCAATATCATAACAGTCCTTGCATGCAGCCCAGAAGATTTACAGTCCAGTCATATAACACCCTCTTTTAAGTTTCAGTTCATTCTGACACAGAAACACCTGTTTGCATAATAGTTAGTCAGAACATTATCATTTAATGGAAAAAAGATTTTTTTTTCTGTTTAAAAGAAGTGTTTCTTGTTTAATTAAAAAGGAACCTCCTTTGGTCAGCTCTGACAGCAATTCTTCTTATGCAAGCCAGAAATACCTCTCAACTGGAGAAGCAGCATCTCAAGCAAAAAGACAAAAGCTCTTGGCATGAAATCCATTCTGTCCAGTGCCTGCTCTCCCCCTTTCTTACACTCCTTCTTAGGCTCTCACACATTCACAGCCCCTTGGTTTCTCTGCAGGGGAAGACATGCTCCAGTGCTGTGCTGCACCTGAGACCTCATGTCTCTGAACATATCCCCAGATCAATAACTTGGCAGTTGAGATACAAGAGAGAGGAAAAAACCCAAAGTTTGCTCTCCACAGCTCAGTCCTTTCAAAACATGTTGAATATCGCAGATTCTCAGGTCTCCCTTGCTGTTCTTCTGTCTGATTAGAGGCAGATCATGTGCTCCTCTGCCCAGTTGCCAGGGCAGATGGGCTGTCTCTATCAGTGTCCAGAGGAGAGGTGATCCAACACATCCCGTGTTTCTTTCAAAGAATAGACATAAGGAGCCAAAGATCATCAACCCAAATTAGCTTTTAGCTTGCATGAAGCAAGCCAACAGCCTGCAATTGATTCTTCCTCTGAAGCTCTGTGCTGCAGGAAAAACTGGAATACAAGAAAACTTGCCCTCCGGGGAGCAGGACGAGGTTAAGGAACATTTACACAAACTGAACATATGCCTGTGGCCTCTGATCCAACACAACTGCGAGTGCCAAGTGAGTTGGCAGATGTTACCAAGAGGTCACACTCTATTTTTGAAATGTCATGATGAGCAGGGTAGGTTCCCAAGGACTAAAAGAAACTCACTCTGTTTTCCCACTTCCTTTCTTCACTTATTTTTGAAGTGTTGAACTCTCCTTCCATGACCTCCTGTCAGGACAGCTGTAACAGAGCCCCCAGATCATCTTCATGGCATTAGGCTTAGTCATTCACTGCCTGAAGAATCCTTTCTGTAAGGAGTCTAATACCCTGAGACTCAAAGGAACATTTCTTCTCATGTCTCCTATGATATTTCTGTAAGCCCTGAGGTCTTGACAGATGCTTGGAAACCTGCTTCAAGGTTTTTCTCATAAGTGAGAATTTCTGGAGTTCTGAGAGGCTTTTGAAACTCCAGTGATTCTGGGTATGGTGCCATAAACACGCAGGTACAGAAACATTACAGGAAGGAATCTGGTATAGACCTACGTGAAACCGTGTAATACATTTGCAGCAAAATTAATGGCACCTAGATTATATCTTCTCCCAGGAATTTCTACATGATGCTCTCAGGCACACGGTGTGATTCTTGAGGCTGTCATGTGCAGGGCCAGGGGTTGCACTTTGATGATCCTTGTGGGTCCCTTGCATCTCAGAATATTCTGTGATTCTGTGATATCCGTTCCCTGAAGAATTACTTCCTCAGTTTTGGGAAGAGGAGGATGATGAGGCAAAGAAGAGAACAGCTTAACTTTGAGTTTTGGCTCCTCAGTTGATGTCTTTAGCCACTTCAGCTAACTTTGTTAAGTGGTTTCCGTTCATATTCTGTCTTGTAGGATTGTTTCTCTCATAGAATTATTAATTTACAACTCCCTAATACTGTTTATGGAACATCCTTGCAGCATCCTGAACCTGTCTGAGGCCAGGCACACCCCTACATGTGGCAGTGAAAGTCTTTGAAACACTCTGATGGTGGTTACACATTTTCATTTGACTCCCTATCATCTGGTTTGGAGCTCTGAGAAAACCTGCCCAAGTGTGGAAGTGTTTGGACACAGCTGCTTGCATTTCCTGCTCTCACACAACAGATCTTGCCTCCCTGTGTAGGAAAAGGTTGGTACATATTGCTCTAAAAAGGGGCATAATCCTTTCACCATATGACAGACTATTGTGAAAAATGGAAGATGAACGGCAGAAAAATGTCAAATCCAGTTTTCTATTACCACATGGGAGTAAAACCACACTTCCTGGTGTTTAAATTCCTCTTCATATGACGTGTCTGAACTGAATTCATGTTTACCATTTACAAAAAGCCAGTAGAAAACTCACAGTTGAGATGTGTTTAATACCTAAGAAATGTTTTTTGTTTTAGGTCAAAGTACAACCAGCTTATGAGATGTTAAAAAAAATGAGAAGCAAATCCATCTCCCGTGCCTGCACTAATCGCATCTCAGCTTCTCAAACAAATATTTGAAGACCCAGAGAAATAATTTTTTAAGCTTCCACAGGCAATGATACATTAAAAATATCTATATGCAGGAGCACTGCAAGAATAATAAATTATATTGGCCCTTCTACTAACCTCAGGAGCATTAAACTCATGCAGTGTGGCCCCAGATAATCATTTAATTTTTTTATAGATCATGTGACTTTATGAGAGTAAATTCCAAATTTCCATTCTTTGCCTAATGTTTTGAGAGACTATTGCCTTCAAGCTTTTAGCTCAATGAATAGTAGCCTACTGTGAATCTAGAGCTTTCCTGTGATTCCCTGGCTCCCAGAACTGGCATTGCAACCATGACAGTGAGGCCACATGCAACAAACAACTCATGATCGGAGAAGATCGGTGGGATGAGTATCTGTTCAAAGCTCCATAGATTCTGTGAGTACATCACAGATGTAAAGCCTCTCGCGATGCATCAGCCAGTGTCCCACTTCTCTACAGCAGGAGCACCTGTCAGAGCTGCCACCAGCCAGGTGACAGAGGACAAGGAGGGGACTCCACTCCTCTGCAACCCTGACCTGCTCTCCCGAGAGCTCTGACAGCCAGAGCCCGGCCTGAAGCCGGCCGTGTTTGAACATCCCATCTCTCCAAAGCGCCGCTGAAAGGACGCGCTGCGCCGCCTGTGCAGCTGTCAGCCATCCGCCGGTCTGCGAGGCGTTCACGGACGGGGTGAGGAAGGGATGGAGCCTTACGGGGAGCCGGTCCCTGCGCCTGCAGCCGCTCGCAAGCACCCGAGCCCTGCGAGCCCGGCTGGCCCCGGCCGCGCTCCGCGGGCTGGGGAGCGGGGCAGCCCCAGCAGGGCACCGGAGCATCCCGGCCGGGGGCCGGCAGCCGCTCTGACCCGAACCCGGCCCCCGGGTCATCCTAGATGTGGCACACGATGCGACACATGCAGCGCAGAACTGTAGCTGTTCTGTCTCGCCGGGAAAAAAATCTCCATCCCGGACTCCACAGCATGGGGTTAAAAAAAAAACCCAAACCAAACCCCAAATCAACCCCTTTATGGCCACCATAAAATCTCACCAGTTCTCACCAGTTAAAAGCCCACCCCCCAAAATCTTCTTCTGCATACAGAGAGGTGAAAGGGTACCGTATGTGATTAACCAAAGCAGCTCCAGGGCAAACTTGATTCAGACTTCGGCTGTCCTGCCGCCGCATGGGGCTCTGGGGCTCACCTCACATCACTGCCAGTGCCGAGGAACCAGCGCTGCTCTGCAGGGACCCAGGCCTCCACAAGCACCCAGGGGCTACTGGAGCCAACCTCTTCTGTCCTTCCCAGGTGCCACAGGAGGCCATAGGTCAAACAGAAGAAAGCCATAAAAATAGCACACACACATCCCCACCCACATCTGTCAAGAAACACAGACCTATTTGTTACATTTTCAGCATAAGCTGAACCTAAAATGGCTCTGAAAGTAGAAACTGCCCCCAAAAGAGCAGTCAGTACATGATGCTGAGGCAAAGGGTGGAGGGTGGCATGTCAGCAACACCATCAGCCACACAGCATCATTTCTGAAGGTTCTCTAAGCTGATATTTGTACAAAAAAAAAAAAAAAAAAAAAAGGCTAACTTTCC
>VZUI01036984.1:0-71350 GCA_013401135.1 Cettia cetti | reverse complement strand
GTATGTAAAAACATGATAAAAAGTTCTGTAAACATTACTTTGTTTACATGAAATTTCTGACTCCAAGGCTGAAGGCTGGGAAACAAGGCGACGGCCCTGAATCAAGATAACACTCAAGCACCTACTTCCATCCCATTGACTTCAGTAGCATTAAGCTTCTTTGATGTGTGTACATCGTAAAAAAAGGGTTGATTACAGAAGTTACATGCAGCAGTAGCCTAAAGGTGAAAACCTCCTTCTGAGATGCACTGTCAAATCCTCATACTTATGAGATCACAGTGCTGCTATGGCCAGCAGCTAGAACTAGAGGGCCTCTCAGCAAAAGTTGCATGTTACTGCAGGGTGAAATGTGATCAATAAATGTAGTTTTTTTCAGAAATTGCCCAATATATTTGATATTATTAGTTGATGGGGATTTTTTTGTTGTTGTTGAGAGGGGTAATGTGTTTTAAGAATGAATGAGGTTAACAGAGACAGTATAATAAAAGAAACTTGAATACTTTTTTAGGGTGGAAAGACTGAGGAGTCTTTCTTTTACATTGAAATCTCTTTCCACGCCGTCTGTGTATTACTGTTATTTCCATTGTGGTTGCTGATCACCATGTGGATGTTAAACTGAAAGACTGATCTCACCATCTCTCTCATTCCTAAACAAAGGCTATGTTTTTTTGAGTCTTGGAGATCTTTTTCTTGTTTCACTCCACTGTAACTTGAAAGATTTCAGCAGAAGTAGGGTATTACAAAGGAGAGGCCTGATGCATTACAGCTGTAATGCTGACAGTGGCCTTTCAAATAATGCCATTGTGGTGGGCTCATATGATTGTTATAAATGCTGGGGGTTTTATCCCAGGGTAGTTATTCTACAAGAAGAGTTCTTGCAGAACTGGGAAGCAAGTTATAGGCCAGAAAAAACCACTGGATTGATTCTGGCATTCATTAAACAGAGTGCAGTATTTCACCAAAACGTTTACTTAATTGCAATGACATATTTCTGAATAGGGTTGGAAGAAATTTTTGTTTCGTTACTTAAAAATCCTTTTTTAAAACATTTAAACCCTCTAGAATCCATTGTTAAGTTATTCCACTGGTTTGGAGTTAATTTAATCTCATTTTCAGTCTGAATTTTTCTAGGCTTGTCTGAACTGTAGCAGCTTGCTCTCCCTCAAATATAAATATTTGTGATAATGGTAATGAGAATAGAAGATGTGTTCTGGCTAAGAAAATTTTCAGTCTGTGAATTTGCTCTAGTGTGAAAGACTCTGCCCAGCATTTTAAAGCAATAAAATACCTCATTCTTTATGTCAGTTTTATACAGCTTTGTCACTTAAGAGACCGACTGGAATTCAGATTTTTGAAGATAACTTTACACTTTATTACTAAACTTTAAAATAAGATGTGACATGAAGTCAAATAGCTCTGCTATACTTATGTGAGGTATGTGTCAGGATGATTTCCAGACTCAGAGCAGCTTATGATCTACCAGTGAACGTCATGGTCATAACACAGCTGCTTTGCCAAAAATACGTACCTTGCTTTATATCCTGGATCCTCCATGAAGGTTGTTGTTTTAAGAAGAATTTTTTCCCCCATTATGATGGGTGTGTTCCTTTCCATATGGGAGAACTCTGGAATTAGCTATTTTCCAGCTGATAAAAGGGGACGTCTATTTCATGTCTTCAGCCTGTTAGGGCATGTTGTGGTTGCTCTGACATCTGCTGCCCTCTGCCCTCCTTATGCTGAAGAAAGTCTCACTTAAACTTTAAAAATGTGGACCCTTATGAATCATGCTTATCAATCCCCAGATACCTGGATTGCTGTGAGACAGTAACATATATAAAGTTATTTAAGCAATGGGGTCTGGAGGGCATGGTTTTATGTGTAAAGCTTTTTTTTTTTTTTTTTTTTTCTTTTCCCATTTCCTATCATGAAGAAAGATGTTCAAGTTTTGTTTGGGAAATACCTGAATGCAACCACTGTCTCTAGCGTGGAGATCCTTCAGATTTGGTATAGCTTCATGATACTTCATTATTCGCCGCACACATAACTAGTCTAAACTGTTACCTCCTACTTAACAGAAGCAAGGGATTGTGGTTTAGGATGTCATTATGAAAAAAAGGACATTGTGAAGTTCACTGGAAGGTATATTAATCTATTAATTGTTGGAATGAAGCTTGAAAGCTTTGTTAGACCAAGATAATATTCCAGAAAGTTTGAGAGTCTCACAGGGTCAGGAAAGAGTGAATATCAAGTAGTTTTCCAGAGGAAAAAAAAAAATAGATTGTGGAAGTGGCTTTCTGGTTGGAGAATATTTCTAGCATTACCTAACATGCCAATAAGATAGTGAAACTTCAGCAGAGATCTCTCTGTATACAGTGTTAAATATTGTGCTAAAAAATGCTAACGTGTTGTCAGTTGATGATTACAGGAGAAATGCTGATGAAATACTTTGCCAGAGAGGATGGAAATAGAAAGTGATATCATCTTGTTTACAGGGAGGTGCAGTAGAACACAGACTTGCAGTGGGTTCAGTCACACATTTGCACAAATGTTCCCTGAGGCCCCATTACAGATACATTTTTTTTCCTCACTGAAGAACGTCCCACTGAAATGGGGCAGAGTTGGCGACACCTTTCAATTCATCTCACTCAATGATTTAAGCCGTGTGTATGTAAAGCTGTTCATCTGGGTTTTGTCTGCAGGCAGTGAACAGTGAAGGGCTTATCCTGAGAAGTCTTTATCACACCTCAAACTGATGTTAAGGCAAGGTGATACTAATAATACCCTCTTTCTTTTTTTTTTTTTTTTTTTTTTTTCCCCTAACCTTCTGACTGTCCTTTAGGACTGGTTTTGTGCAACAGAAGTCTGCACCCCACTATTTGCATTTTAAAACATGCTAGCTGTTTCTGAATTTCCATTCAATTAAAAACTTTGGTTAGGGCATTTCTTTGATCTATGACCTGTCTTCTTCCTTCTTTTCCTTATTTTATTTACCCTAGTCCCCAGGGAAAATATATTAGTTTACACTATTTTTTCAACTTCCTTTCTTTCTCTTTGTAAATGAATAGTCTAGGCCATGTGTTGCTCTGAAGAGCTTGTAGCACATGAAAGATGTTGCACAACTGGGACCAAAAATGGCTGGAAAAGCTGAAAGCTGTGATAAACTGCCAATTTCTGTGTTTGTGTCTTGTTGCTAGAGAGAAGTTAATACATTTAATATATGGTAAAAAAAAATTGTGAAAAGACAGAATAGAGGCTAAATGAAAAAATCAGTGGGAATGTAGAATGTTTACTGAGAGTCTATCCCTCATAATTTTAACATCTTAGGTTAAATTTGACTTTCCTTGTAATTTAGCAGAAGTAACTCTGGTGACTTAACTCTGGCACAGCACAGGCGGAGAAAATCATGCAGCAAAAGTGGGTTAAGGTGAGTGGTAGCAGATGTTGCAGAGTGGAATAAAGGGACTCCAGTAGGTGTGATCATGAGTGACCTCGCTGCCTGTCTTTCTGTTCCCTTAATATCCTCAGGAGAGCCACACTGTAACCAGAATGAATGCAAGATAGTTGCATAAAAGTAATTTTTAATGAGGTTTTTTTCCCCCCCCAAGGAGAGTGTACTGACCTTTCATTCAGAGGTCTGTTACTTGCTGGTCTACTACTATTCTGTAGTACATACATATTTCTAAGTATACCAATGATAATAGCAAGTAGCAACATTCAGCAAAAGGTCCTGAAGGTCAGGAAGCAATGAGCTGGGGAAGGAAGAACAGCCTGTGCTGTAGCTGGGCTTGGTGAGAGAAAAGCCAGGAGCAGAGCAGGAGGAGAGGGGAGCTCCTTTCCAGGCACTTGCGCGGGAAATGGGTGTTAGACCTGATTGTCAGCATCTTGAGGTGCCAGCTGCAGTCAGTGTCAGGGCTGGGTAGAGCTCTGCTGGGCAGAGGATGTGCTTCTGCACCCCATTTGCTACGGTGTGACGCTTGTCTGCTAGGAAATTCACTGAATTTAAAATACTCAAAGTTCACTAAATGGCTGCGGTGGCAACATTTTCCTGTGAGTAACAGCTGTGCCTTTTGACATCATTCAGTAACACTGCAGTCATTCAATTCTCTCCTTGCCTTTTGCATAAAGGAGAGGAGATTGCTGTGCCTTTGGGATGAATGTGGACATTTCTCTTTCTTACCCTTATTGATTTCCTGCTATAACTTGGAGCATAATAGTGGTAATAGCTTAAATACACTGTTTTTCTCAGCAATAAATGATGTGATAAACTACTGGTCCTTTAGTCTCTTAATTTGCTCTGGCAGCCACATTAAGGCTTTTTACATAGCACAGTGATAGTTTTATTACTTTATTCAATTAGAACAGCAGACAACCTGAATGAAGTATGGAGATACAAATGTAGTTCACATCTGGTACCCAGAAAATCTCATGTGCAGAACTGGATATTTATTATTACACATAAAATGTCAGCTTTAGGTCTGTGCTTGCACATTCCAGCTCTTCTGAATATGGAGGAAACCCAAACATTGAATTAGATGGGGTAGGAAGCTTCAGGTGGCTTATCCCACCTAGTAAGATCTTTGACCATGGGGACTGCATTTGCATATACCCAGTGTAACATTGGACTACCTTGATTATGTTTTGCATCAACATACGTATAGAACTCTGGATCGCTGAGGAAGCTTTCCCAAGGAACTGGGCGAATGCCTTGGTAGTTATTTCACCTTAAGCTTTATGGTGCTGCATTGTTATAGGTATCCAGATTTAGATACTTTGAAAGATAATACAGTGGTTTCCATGAATTGCCATTGCAGCAGACCATGGCTGTGCTCTACATTCTCTGAGACGAGATCAATCTGGAAGATTGATCCACAAGTTTTTCAGGTGTGTATCCATGTAAACTTAGTACAGTGACTTTGAAGCTAGTACTGTGTAACAGTTGAGAAGTGGCTATGTCATCTACATCTCACCCTCAAAGCTGTACAGCTTTCATATGATATTTTAATACACTGATGATTTTTTTTTTTTTAATGTCAGGTTGCTGTACTAGAAGCTGTAACGGCTACTTCTTTGTACAAGATCCTAAGAAAAGGGATTTTTAATAAATACTTTTCTTTGGGGTTTGTTAAATGAGATTAACTGATAATATGTAGAATATGATATGTAGGATCTTTGCACATGCATTATCAGGACTCATTGTGTGATCTTTAAATTAGATTTGAATGGGGGAAAGGATTAAAACCAGGGTCACAAGATAAGCCTGGGGACATCCTATCAATATTTGAGAGATGGTGTGCTAGCAAGGTCCTTCTGTCTGCCATCTCAGTAGGAGCTGGGGATGGAGATCCAATCAGCAGCAAAGATGGTGAGGGTTGATGATATGCATGGGAACGGTCACATTGGAATTAGGACTTGTCCCCCCAAAAATGGTGTGGGAAATGCCTGTGAAGTGCATCTACAGCACACACCATGGGCAACAAGCAGGAGGAAATGGAAATCCTGGCCTAGCAGGAAAACTATGGCATTGCCATCACAGAAATGCAAGATGACTCACACAACTGGCATGCTGCAATGGACAGTTACAAGTTCTTGACAAGGGATAGGCAAGGAGTGAGAGGTGATGGGGTAACCCTGTATGTCGAGGAGTGTCTCAATTGTCTGGACCTTAATGATGGTGACTGTAGGGTTGAGCGTTTATGGGCAAGAACCAGGGGGAAGGCCAACAGGGCAGCTATGCTGGTAGGAGTCTGTTACAGACCACCCAACCTGGATGAAAAGGCACATGAAATATTCTATAAGAAGCTGGAAGAAGTTTCACAATCACTGGCCCTTGTTCATGTAGGGGATTTCAACTTAACAAATGTCTTCTGAAAGTACAATACAGCAGAGACGAAAGAGTCCACGATATTCCTGGAGTCTGTGGAAAAGATTTTCTCATTACAGCTGGTAAGGGAGCCAGCTAGGAAAGGTGTCTCCTGGACCAGCTGTTTGTGAGCAGAGAAGGACTGGTGTGTGGTGTGGTGGTTGGAGGCCATCCTGGGCACAGCAATCATGCTGTGACAGTTTTTGGTTCCAGGAGAACTTGGACTTTAGAGGGCAGACTTTGATCCATTTTAGAAGCCCAGCCAACAGAGTCCTTGGGAGTGAGTCATAAAGGGTAGAGGAGTCTAGGAAGGCTGAATGTGCTTTGAGAAGGAAATCTTAAAGATGCAGGAGCAGGCTGTCCCCATATGTCAAAGAATGAGCCAATGGGGAACAGATTATTGGATGGCTGAATGGAAAGATCTGGTTGGAATTGTGAAGAAGAGTTTGTGACCTCTGGGAGAAAAAGAAGGCAACTCAAGAGGACTACAAATGAGTGCCATGAGGTTATGCAGGGAGAAATTTACAAGAGCCAACACCCAACTAGGACTTAGACAGGCTAGTGCCATAAAAGACAACAAAAAATCTTTTCGAATACATTAGCAGCAGAAGAAATGGTCAAGGAGAATCTCTGTCATTTACTGGTTACAGGGGGAAATACAAGTTCTCCAGGGAAGTGGTGGAGTCACCACTCCAGGAAATATTTGAAAGACATGGTGTTTAGGGACATGGTTTATAGTGGTGAACTTGGCAGTGCTGAGTTAATGGTTGAACTTGATGATCTTAAAGCTTTCTTCAAATCTAAATGATTCTATAATTCTATTTCATGTTTAAGACATATAAACATTAGGTAATTAGTTGTCAACAAACTGCTTGCAAGACAGTAATGGCAGAACAAGAACTGAGGTCACATGCCTTCCCCAGAGCCATAAAGATATTCAGTACCTAGTACAAAGTAGTTCCTGGCTTTCTTAGTGTAGCCTCTTGCATGCAGAGAATCTATTTTCAGTTGTGCAAAAACTGCAATAACACAAGGTTGAGCCAAGGAACATAAAATCAGGGGAAAGCTGAAGACATTTTCTCTGCTACGCTCTCCCAACTTTCAGTAATCAATAGCACTATGGAGGCTTGCTGAGCCATGGTTTGCATCCAAACTATCATATTTTTACAGTTTATAATGAATCCATCCTCTACAAATATCTAATATTTTTTATACTCATGTAAGCCTTTTCCATTTCCTGTCACAGTGAGCTCTACAAGGTAATTATATGCTGTATGGAAGCTATTTGATTTTGCTGTCTGTAAATGTTCTGCTTGTATTCCACAATATCCATTTTCCTCACTGTGATGTGACTTTCATCCTGTCCCTGTGCAGAGGGCAAGAGGTTTTGGAAAGTGTGGCTCAGACTACCTGGCTGAGCATGGACACGTGGTGACCATCCTTTTGCCTCTTCTGCTGTGCCAGATTGCGTGACTGGAGTGATTTGCCTCTTTACATGACATTCTTTGGCTATAGGAAAGCAAAGGAATATCCTTTTCATTTTAAGTTCAACCCAACATTTTCTTGGCTTGCATTCTTTTGGCAGAAAAAGGTGTCAGTGGCACTTTTGCTGACTTCCTGGAAAGAGACTGAAGTGAAGTTATATTCAGTGAAGTGTCTGACCTTCCCCACACCCTCTGTGTTGCTAACATGCTGTCAGCCTAGGAATTGAAAAGCATTTAATTCTTAAACTACCAGCCAATTATTTCAGTTAGTTTTAGTTAGACCTCCTAAACACACTTATTCCTGTTAATTAACAAAGAGAAACTTAAAGTCACATGTATTTTTTAATACACAACCAATTGCATTTTAAATGGTGGATAGCAATAGTATATAAGGTGAGAATATCCATTGAGATCTGAGTGGTTTCTACTGTTTCTTTTTAATACCAAGTTGAGGGGGAGGGCTGTTTGGTATTGTGTTTAAATGCTGGACTGGTTTCTTAGCTTTCACAAGAGAAAGGAGCAGGGAGGAGGCTGCATTCTCTCTTAAACCCACTGTGACTGTGGTGCTTCTTGCAGAGCTGGTGCAGATCTTTGTGCAGTAATGGGTCACTCTGGCAGGAGAGGGACACTACAAGTGCAGCAGCAGCAACTTTGCAGTACAACATCTTCCCAGGTCTGCCAGCATTGCTCAGAAATGCTCAAAAGCCCTAAATGCAAATTTTCGAGGTCTTTCCGTGTTGTTCACTTTTTAGGTGGAATTCCCTTTTGTCTGAGGATGACACTTTTCCTGATATTGGAGACCTTCCTGCATGTCTTCCCACAGTAGCCATCCGTGATAGCATTCTATGCAGCTCAGCTGATGTTCTTCAGGGTAGAAGATTTCCCTTTCTCGCCTCCTTCTAGAAATAGGAGGGGAGGTGGCAGGTGCTTCATCTATTTCCTGTGCTGGGCAGCTAGCCAACAGTTTGTAGAGAATGTGTCACCTTTTCCAAAGATCTAACAGTGAAGGGAAAAATGTCATCCAGAGACCTTTCAAGTGCTTTTGGACCACCACTGGACTAACAGACAAGGATCTCAAATAAATTCTATAGGAATAAAATGCTTGCTAAAAGCTCATGAAACTTTTAATAGAAAATAAGAAAAAATAAGTTATATTGGGAACATGCTCTCAAGAGCTGCATACCCGTAGTATTTTATATGTGATAGGTCAAAATGCTACCAGAAAGTTTAACACCTTCTAATAAATCCTGTGGCTTTTGAGAGTAATTCCTCTTGAACTCTTAACATTTCTGTAGGTCCTGGATGTAGAACACCTGTTCTGTAGGACTGCTCTGCTATGGCCTGGCTTGCTTTGTAGTGGTTTTTTCTATGGTGCACTGAGTATCTGTGGTTTTATCTGCTGGCATCTCCCCCAGTAACTTTTGCCCCATGTCAGAGACTAAATCTTGCCTTAAGTTGAGGATTCTCAATGAGATAATTGATGATCTTGTAAGATAGAGCTTGGCCTCAGGAGATACTGCTTTTTCAAGTACAACTGGGCAGAGCAGCTTGGTTGAGTTATAGCTCCACACTCACCAGAAATACCCTCAAAGGCCCTGGAATGTTGTCTGTATTTGTGCAACTCCTTGTGCTCAAGGCACACCACATGGGGCCACCCTGGCAGAAGCCAAGATAAACAAAATAGCTAGCTCCTGCTTTGCCTTGGGAAGCCAAGGTGCTTCAGCAGCTTCTGTTTCCTCACTGGGCATTAATTAAGGATCCTTGAGTTCAGCCTCCTGTGTCGCAAGGGTAACATTGCAGCAGTGCTGGTGCTGGATATCATGAGAGCAGTGAGGGGTCTGTATCAGGGATCTGGAACTGCCAGGTACTGCTCAGCTGTGGTGGCAGCATGCGGAGTCAGGTGGAGTTAGGATTGTCCAAGGTCCCCAGGTTTGGGCTTGTGACTCTGCGCTGGGAGCTGGAGTCAATCAGTGAACCACTTGTTCTCCTTCTCACCCCCAAAATGGAGCAGGGCAGCTCAGTGTGTGGAGAGTGGTGGGAGGTGTGGGCACTGTTCCTCCACTCTCCAGCATCCCAGGCATTGCAAAGTTGTGTTGCAGCCATATGCTGTGAAGTAAACCCTCTTGTCTGGCTTTTTTGGCATGAAGCATTGAAATAGGTTGTTTATGCAGGTATGGTGCTGAATAATCTCTGGTTTCTTCAAGTGGAAATAAAGCAGGCCAGCATTCTTCTAGCTTTTTGTGACCCACCACTGACTAATTCTTGTTGCTGTTTCTCTTCTTGCAGTACAGAAAGGGGTTGGGATTTTTATAGTGCCAAACCATGCAGTTCAGGCAGACTTTCTGTCACAACAGTCTTTTTCTTGTGCCCAGTGTTTGACATAACCAAACTTCAGTTATATATTAAAGTTTTAATGAAGTGGCCTCTTTAAAGAAAACTGTTAAGAGTCTTTCCAGTGATTGAATCTCTGCAGATAGTGGCCAGGCACTCCTGGAGTCTGCCAGCCCTTCATTTCCAGCACAAAGTTTAGAGGAAGCTGTTGCAGAGCTGTTCAAGGACAAGTTAGCAGGAGGCTGTTCGCTACATTGAAGCATTCAAAGCTCCACCAGTAATAGTATTTTATCTCTTTTATACAGTGATACAACAGAGCTAAGAAAAGATTGCCTAACTGAGTGTCAGGTGAAGCTTTTTTGCCTTCATTTCTTCTGGATACAAATTAAGCAGCGTAAATTTATCTTCTCAGAGTGATAAAGGACCTGCGATATTTTAAATTCACAGCTTGAAGAATTTTACCAGAAAGCAAATACTTCAGCAGCATGATCTCTGAAAGAGGAATTCTTCATGCTGACTTTCCTGGTTTTGTTCTTTTTTGCACTTAGTTGTAGTGATCATTTACATGTTTGAATCTGCTTCTATGGGAGCAAGAAGCATTATTATACACCTCTTTCTGCTTCTTTTTCTGGTTCATTTAAGTACTATTTCTTCAGTCAATTAAAGTATATGATGTTTTCTGTGGTCAGCCATGTCCCCCAAGCCTCAATCACTTTCCTTGCATGGCTGTGAGGACAGTAGGGAAACATGGCAGAGCAGGGCTGTGATGTTGGGTGTAGTACAGTTGTGTGTTGAGTATGAGATCTGCAGACTTGGCTTACACTTGTCAGGAGCTGATCCTGCTCCTCACGTGTTTGCAGTGAAAGCTGTGGCCTCTGACCCTTGCCAGGAGTCTCTTGTTTGAGTGCAGCTTGATCTGCACTCTCTGCACTGGTTCTCCCTGCTCAGGGGCTAATGAGATGGGCTGTAAGGTAGCACTGCCAATAGCCTCATTTTGTACAACGCACCTTCCCTGGCAGCAGTTTGCTCCAGAGCAAAGCCTTCCCAATCTGCAAGCTGTCAAGAGGCAACTTGTTGTTAGCTTCTCTTTTGCAACACAGAAATTCCAGGGTCACTCAGATCCTGGATCTATAGGTTTTAGTAAAACAAACAAGCCAAAAGGAATAATGCAGTTCTTCCTGGATAATCATTATTGTCCCAACTTGCATAAGAACAGAACGTTGGATTGACTGAATAATTTTCAAAAACAGTATTCCTAAAGCGTTTAAAAGTCAGACCTACCTTATGCATGTGAAATATATTTTGCCTTTCACTATTTTTTCTGCAAGTTTTATCATTTATAACAAAGTAATTCATTAAACAAAAGAACAATTTAATTTTTGATTTGGTGTGTTTATTTCTAATAACTGCACTCAAGACTTCAGAACTGCAGTGCTCGTCCTCTCACCCTGTGCTTTTATTCGCAAGATTAAATTAGAAAGCACGGTGTTTCTGAAGCTTTTTGTTTTGGTTCTTATTTCCTCAGCTCTTGGTTGGTTTCAGCTTGGAATGAATTATTCAGTGAACCAAAAATACTTAAATAAACTGTCAAGAAAGATATATTATCTGTATTTGCAGATGAGATGAGTGCTGTCAGAATCAGTTTCAGCACTTTGTATTCTAGGTGCTTAACCAATGTCTTCCATTTAACTTCTTACTAATAAACCGATTTAGGGATTTGACTTGTTTGACAACTTTAACAACAAGCACATATTTCAATTATTCAGTGTAAGTAAAACAGTATTAGTATTATATGTTTTAATAGACATAATTGTTTTTGTTTTGAGCTTAAATAGGCTTATTAGAGACAGAAGAATTCAAATGCAATAGCATAATTTAAAAAGAGTGTTTATGTTCTCCTTGGTCTTTTCTCAATTGACCCTTACTCACCTGTAGTTGGACAAGAGATACCTTGGAGATCCAAGTTCCCTCTAGTTCTTAGGTCACAGACAGCTGAAGCTTGTGCAGAGCTTTGAGACCTAAGCACCGGTTCATGGAATCACAGAATCCTTTAGGTTGGAAAAGATCTCTGATGTCATCAAGTCCAACCATTTATGCAACACTACCAAGTCCACCACTAAACCGTGTCCCTGAGTGCCACATGTAGAAGCTTTTCAAATACCTCCATGGGTAGTGACTCCACTGCTTCCTTGGCCATTCTTTTGCAGTGCTTGACAGCCCTTTCAGTGAAGAAATTTGTATTAATATCTAATTTAGACATCCCCTGGGGCAACCTGAGGCCCTTTCCTTTCATCTTTTCTCTTGTTACCTGGGACAAGGGACCAACCCCCACTTCACTACAACCTGCTTTTAAATAAGGTCCCCCTGAGCCTCCTTTTCTCCAGGCTGAACACCCCCAGCTCCCTCAGCTGCTTCTCACAGCATTTGTGCTCCATTGCCCTTCTCTGGACACGCTCCAGCCCCTCAATGTCTCTCTTGCAGTGAGGGGCCCAGAACTGAGCACAGGATTTGAGGTGTGGCCTCAGCAGTGCCCAGTACAGGGGGACGGTCACTGCCCTGCTCCTGCTGCCACACCAGGGCTGATCCAGGCCAGGATGCCATCGACCTTCCTGGCCACATTCTTGGCACATTGCTGGCTCATGCTCAGCTGCTGACTAACACTATGAGTTCCTTTTCTGCTAGAGAGCTTTCCAGTGATTCTTCCCAGTTCAGTTTCTAGTGATTTTTTTTTTAATCATTTAACATTTTATATTTAGATCTCCTCTTAATTGTTGCCTTTCCTTTTCTTCATGAGGCTTTAAAATTGTTCTGTTTCAGGGATCATGTATCAACTCCAGCTCACTTTTTATTATGATACATAAAAACTGCTCTCAAAGTGTATGTATTCTACAAAGCAGTCTGCATGGTAGTGCTCATTCAAGGTACCATTTTAGCCTTCCTTAATTTCCATTCATGGAAAAGAGGTTCTGAATCGTGTGGTCTACAGTTTGGATGAAGCCACATCTTTTACCAGGTTTTGTTCTTTTCTTTTGTACTGTGTGTCATTGTTTCCTCTGCAATACTTTGCTGCTGTTATAAACTACTCAAATCCCGGGCAGGAATGAGTACATAAAGTTTAATTAGAACCCATTAAAATTACAAAGCAAAGAGGGACAGCGCTGGGAGTGCAATGAGATTCCTTCTGCTCACCAGAGGCTCAGGCTCACAAACAGCATCTCCACCTTTTATATACTCAAGGTTGAACCAGCCTCATTAATATTCATGAGCAGTCCTTAAATGTCCTTCTGCCCCCCAGCCCATAGCTTTGCCCATATATGGACATTTGGCTCCTCCCAAGCCCTGTCAATCAAGTCCTTCCATGCCTGTCATTGCTGGAGCCCTTTTTGTATCCTGACTGGTGGTGCCATGTTACCCTGCCAGGCCCCCCTCCCACAGCGTGTCCCCACTCCCTGCGCCTCTCACAGGGGAGGTGTAAACTCTCCCTGCACATTTTACAGCCTGGAGCCAGAGCTGCCAGGCAGTAACCACTAAAGGGGAGGGAGGATTGAAGGGAGAACAGAAAAGGGTTCAAAAGCATACTGGAACAGCAAATGTACATGTCAAAAGAACTGTAAACCTTAACAGAACTTCTCCATACCATACTTAATAACTCCTCATTTGCATGAGCTAATAACTACACCTTATTCATATTCAGGATCCCGGATGTTCATCTGGAATAGTTGCGTTGTCAGAGTCCCTGCAAAACAGCCGAGCTGGGAAAACAATAGTTGGATAAATATGATGAATTGAACAAATGTTTAATGAGGACCAAGGGAGCAGAGGAGTGAGGCTTCAAGGAACATCTAAAGTAGTGCATTTCTCCTCTGTCTCTCTTCTCCATCACTTTGCTTGGCATGAAAGGGCTGAAGCCAGCTGCCTTCTAACATTTGAACACAGCAAATTACAGCAGATGATTCTCATCCCAGACAGTCTGTGTATGCTCTCCTGCCAGCGTAGAAGTGCCACAAACACACTGCACTCAGGCTGGAAGAGCAATCCTGTAACACAGAAACAGTTTGGTAGCTTTGTCACATAGACTATAGACCCCACTGTGAAATCCAGAGAGCTCCCATTCACTGCTACAGAAGTTTCTGGCCTCATCCGAAGCTGGGGTTACCCTTAACTGATGCAGACCACTTCTATTTTAGTATTATTTTGGCAACTGTTTCACTCCTCGCAATTCTCTTATTCTTGTGTAGGAAAGAAGATACCTGAAAAATGGCACACTAAGTCTAGTGGGAATTAGTTATCCAATTTTGTCCATTTAAAAGTAAATGTCTCCTGTTCTAAAGTGTATGGAGGTTTAGCTCCTTTTTTTCTGTAGCTGGCTAAGAGCAGCCTCTCTTGGCCAGCTACAGAAAAAGCCTTGAGGTGACAGAGATACCTTGGCTTTAGATGACTGTACTTGGATGAACCCCACCTTGGGTAACATAACATGCATTTATTTTCTACTACTTAGAGGGAGAGAGGACAGAAAATTACTTGTGTGTGTTCAAGCTGGTAAGTATCTTGGACTCAAAGCGAGAAGTGGGCAGGAGTGGTCCATTCCCCTCTGGGAGACTTTTGGGCCCGGCATAGTTGCATGACATAAAGAAGCCAGTTGAATCTTTCTGTTCAGAAAGCGTCAGCAACCAAGGAAGTGTTAGTTTTGCCTTCTTTTTCTGGAATTTGCTACTTCGAAATCCTGGATCTTTGTAAAGGTCTGCATTCCTTTCTATCGCAATGTTAATTTCATTGTGGCTTTTCTTGTTGAGAAGCTTTACTGATGATCTTTCCAGACGTATGAGCAAAGACTGGCCAAAATATCTGTTTCAAATCCTGTTTAATAACAGAATTGCCAGCTTTCTCATTGGGGTTGCTCTGAAAGCTCCAGCCTTTCCACCTCTGTCATAGGTCCCAGCTGTCACGCCTGCTGCCAAGGTCTCTGCTGGGGTCTGTGCCAGACTTGCTGGGGGCTGGCAGCCTCTGTTCTGACCTGGAGCCAATCTCTGCCTCCAGACTCGAGCCCAGTGAGACCAAGAATGAGGGCAGCTCAGCTCAAGGGCAGGCAGTGAATTTCCTTTGGCCTAAAGGAGGTTTTTGGGGATTTCTTTTTTTTACAAGCAGCATACCATTTGCACATTTCAATCCCCAGATGATACCAGATAGTTGCAGTAAGTGAAACCACAGAAGTGGCCAGTTAGGAGAAGCCTGTCAAAAGCAAAACAGTATCAAATTGTGGCACTTTGCCAAAATGTGTTAGGCCCAGATTGTATCTAAGTCATTATAAAAAATGAAAGTGGGGGTCAGGGACAAGGTCAGGCATCAGGCTGGAGGTTCACTTTAGCTAAGAGGCAACAATTACAGCCTGTCAATAAGCAGAAAGGACTTACCAGACAATTCAAAAGCTTTATGAACAGCCATGGCTTGTTCTCAGAGGAATATGTGTTACAACTCGTTTGTTCTTATGTTCATGAGATGAGAGGTTCTTCACATCTTGGTGAATAATTGGAGTGAATAGTGTGTCTTGGGTTTCTCTTTTTGCTTAAATATATAGAGCTAAATACTATATTGTCAGATATGAGAAAGCTGGCACTGATGCAGGGCACTTTCCAGTCCTCTAATAACCTAATCATAGGGCTCTCACAGCCTCAGACAGATGGAATGGCTGTGCTACTCTTGTAGGCATCTTTTGCATTTGGGGTCAAGGAAGTGACTTTTGCTTGTATGAACAACCGGAAGGAGTGTCCTGACTGTTGCCTCATAGTGGCCTCACTGACGTGATGTGAATTAAGTTTATTTGGAGGGAACAACACAAGAAACTGCAGTGCAGAATTGTGTTGGGGTGTACGAGTACACGAGGGCATAAGAGTGTGGCTGTATGAGTGGTGTAGAGTAATGATTTAGATACTGCCTTGCATGGAAAGAAAATAAAGCACAGTCATATTTAAAACCTTCTGGTTTCAGAGGTAGAAGATACAGGTTTCCTCTGCATTTCCTCAAGTTTGAAGTTAATCAATTTTAAATATATTCAGTTTTCTTTCCTTTTTTTGAATAAGATTTTCATTGTTTAAGGTATTAAATGCTTAAATGCTTTTATTTTTAATTTAGTCTTTGAATAGGAATAGGTAGAGATGTTATCATTAAGATTGGTATGCTTCAAGGTTTTTTGGTCCTACTTTTAAATGGCAAATACTCATAAGTTCCTTACCATTTTTGTACTAAAATTTAATACTACTTTAATGGTTAGCTGTGATGAAGAAAAAATTGCACCTACTGTGCAAGAATTGTTATTCCAAAGCAAAAGACAGAGGTACTTAACACCTTTTGACAAAGCTGTTTGATACATAGGGTAGTAAAATCTGACTCTGTTATTGGAGTCTGAAATTCTACAGCTGCATGTAAAAATGTGTGTTAGAGCTGTGTCATTGCTTCAGGCAGGGGCATCCCCCTGCTTCGTGACCGATGAATGTCATCTGTGCCTGCCATGTCCTGTCCTTCAGGCCCATAAATGCACTGCTCAAACACAGTGAGCTTTCAAAAGTATTGTGATTGTACAAAAAATATAAATGTTTGGAATATTTGAAATATTTGAATTATATTATAGTGGAAATAACTTTGTGTTATAACTGAGACTCTGCCAATGTCTCCTCTGCAAGAGTGTTCTGTTTTACATTCCCAAACACATGCCAGACTTGAACCACAATACATTTTTCTTTTATCCTTAACATGACCATGCTATTTAGATATGCACTTTTTTTTTGTAACGGCCTAGATTTTGCCGTAGTTTTTGACACTTCACAAAAATTATCCCTATACAATTAGGCAGTAGATTGTAACTAAGGTAAGGCCTTTGTATCTTCTCTTTTAGTGTAGAAACATTAATTAGAAGGCATAAGATGCCAGGCATAAACTGGAAATCAAAATAGAGTTCCATATTAATTTCCTAGGTTCTTTCTCCCTCCTCAATAAAAGCTTAAAGAGGCATGAGTTCCTGATATGAGTTCCTCTTTCTTATCTTAAACTGATAATAATGGAGGAGCAGTAGTTCTGCAGTAATAGTTTGCTGTGATGTCTTATGCAGATGGCAAATATGGGTAGCCCAGAGGAGGTTTGAAGGTAGTAAATAATACTAGATCTGCATAAGTAGAGAGGAAGAGGAGTATGGCTGCTTGTAAAAGGGATTTTCTAGATGGTTGCATTCAAAGAGGTATGGTCAGTGGCTTAGTGTCCAAGAGGAGACAGTGGGATTTAGTGTACTCTCAGGAAGTTTGCCATCGACACCAAGCTGTGTGATGCTGTTGAAGCACTGGAGATTTATTTTCTTGTAGTTTTGTATAATGACCTTACTACAACTGCCCTTTAAAAATAAATACCTTGTGTGGTGTCAAGAGTAGAGGTACATTTTAGGCTGAGTGTCGGTGTCTGATCTGTGTGTATTTTTGCTTTGAAACAGAATGAATTGCAACAGATCAGACTAGTTTTATGCCATCAAAGTAACTATACTGATAAATTTATCTGCAAGGTTTTGTTGTGAACTAATCAAATTGTACTAGAGGGTCATGAAATACAGAAGCTCCAAGTTAGATTTCTGTTTGGAACTTGAAAGTAGATGAAGCAGTGCAAGCAAGCAAAATCATTCCTGTGTTGTACTTTGTCACGTCATTGATCTTAGTTTAGTTGGTAATTGCTTTTAATGCACTGAAGATTCCCTCATATTTTTTCCTTCAGTCTTATGTAGCGCTCAATATTACAGTGTTCATCACCCAAAATTTCAGTGATATTCTTGTGGGGTATTATAGTGGAACATCTTAGTGAACTAGTATATCATTTTGTCATAGATAATATTTTTAGAAGTTGAAGCTCTTACATGAAATAAAATAATTTAGTTTTCTCTGATCAAAATCACAAAACATTTAGCAATTTAAAAAATGTCTTGAAACCAATAGATATTATGGCTTTGAGTTCAGAAAAAGCTTTTGCAATGTTAAAGGGACGATGCAAGTTTAAAGTTTTTCTTACAGTAAAGTAGTTCCCCTTTTACTGTGAATAGACATTTCAATCCTGTAGGAATGTGGTTTATAAGTTGGTTACATTCTGCAAATGTACTGAGGGTGAAAGGATCAATGAGAAGGATCAGTCCCTGTTCAAAGTCTGGCCTCTGGTTCCTGCACAAGAGAATAATGTTGCTGTGTTCATGTTCCTGATACAATAGGTAAAAGGTTAATAGAGTGCAAAATTTCTCAGTAAGAAAAAATAAAAGCTGTTTTGCTGAAGTGTGTGAAACAAGCTGACATGAAAATGTACCCAGGTTTTATAAGCCCTTCTCAACTTCAAATATACCTACAAATAGACCTTCTAGTTTTACTGTGGTGAGTGAGTGCTCTTGGGCTCAGATTTGTATACTACATGACATGTCTGGAGAAGTTACAAGCTCTTGAAATGAGAATGGTTTGCTGTTGTTCTATGTGTATGTATTGAGGGGTGTAGGTAATTGCACACTGACCTTTTGATACAGCAGCCCTAACAATTGCTGCTATTATAATCATCCTCCTTTCAATTCCATGGGAGAATGGAAACTGCAGTTCTACATACTGCTTCTAATTTTATCTATGAGCTTGTTTAGAGCCATCTATCATTGAAGAACATGCTGTCTCCTCATTGTGTCTTTTAAAAAGTCTGTAGCATGCCGACTGTATTTGATGACATATGCTGTTGGATGCAGGCAGATCAAGGCATCATCACATGTGCATCCTAGCATCCACCAAATTGAGTTGCTTTACTCCTCTGCCCTTGATGAGAGGTGGTGGTGAACACTGCTGCTTTTCCAAGTGATGTTGAGTGATGTTCCTACCTTAAGTGGTGGCCAGATATGGAGTGGGGCTTCCTTCTGTAAGGATTGTTCCCTGCAACTTTCTTTAAAGCACTGTGGTGACTGGAAACTAGTTAGCTTCTACTGATATGATGTGGCTAGATGTTGCTCAAAGGTATGGTATTGCCTTTAGGGACATAGATGTCTTTAAGAAAAGTTCTTGACTTGTCAAAGATCTGCCTTCATTTGGTTTGATTTTGGTTGGATTGAGTTTTTTTGCTTGTTTGGGTTTTGGGTTTGGAGTAAAGAGAGAGCGCGTTCCGATTGTCTGTGGTGACAAGAGAAGTTGGTGTCCTTCTGTGAAGCTGTTTCAAGAAATACCTTTTATCCACATATCAGGTTTAGTGTTCTGGCACTGTGCCTAAAAGCAATGAGCTGGTTTCTGCTGGAGGTGTATAATCTCAGTGAGCCAAATCCAGAGCTCTGGCAAAGCCCATATTCAAGAAATAGTCCCATTGCTGTTATGTAAATGTTAGTTGTATTAAACCAGTGGAATCACTTCAGAAAAGATCAAAGTGCCAGTGGCCAGAAATGGGGGTCCATGGAGCTGAAGGAGGACTTGGCTCTGGGACTGCATTATTTGGAAACATGAAGGCAGAATTCTTACAATGGTGGGATCAGGGAACAGAAAGTCATGGGGAGATTTTGAGGGGGATCAAAGACAAGGTTAGAGAGTTAAGCATGGGAGAGAACTTCCAAAAGAAGTTAGTGATAGGATAGAAAAAAAGTAATGAATATTTTATAAGACAGAAAATAACAGGAGAGGTACTACATCATGCTCAAGGCATAGTGATGTTGACATTGCCATGTGCCTCACTTCAGAGGCCTCAATGTGAATGATTACAGGTTTTGTATAATCAGATGGTTATCTTTGTGCTCCTAGATATGACTCCAGTGGATCCAGGAGATAGTGTGTTCTGGAGATCTCATGAAGAAGGTTTGTATTGTGTCCCATACATATTGCTAGTTTAAATACAAGCAAAAGCAATTATTAATTTTTGCAGGTTATTGTTTTGAATTTCAGACTTCTTTTCTTTTCTCAGCTTACCAAGGCCTTCGTCTTTCTCCATATCCATCTAAGGACTCTTGAATTAAGAGGTGAATAACTGGGCTTTGTTTCCCTGATATAGAGTGAGTGTGTTTGTAAAAAAGAGGTACTGCTATGAGGAATCCAAGGGAACAGCTCTTTCCACACCTTAAAAAAGCTAAAGCAAATTCATACCAAAAAAACAGGCAGAAAGGAATGTGGAGGATCCAGAGGAACTAGTGAAATTTGGCTTCAATTATATTAATGGTAAAACTTCTTAGATAACCACGGAGCCAGTGTTGCAGCTTTGGATTTAGTTTCCATTACTGCCATTAGAAGTACTGTATATTCCCCGATGTAAAATGAACACTGTGGCACTTTCCCATCATTGTACGATACTGCAAGGGTCACTGGAAGGAAAGCCCACACTAAATCCAGGTATTTGCTTCGTTTACAAAACGTTGTTTTATTGCTGATTTATCATGGGGTAGAAAGTGTGGGGAGGTTTCCCAGCTGTTCCCAGACACCTCCTGTGGGGACTCTCCCCTTCCTGACAGCTGAGGCCACATCATCCTGTCTGGCATAACAGTTGTACTGCCAAACAAGAAAGATAGCCACACAAAACTCAATGTCTTTAGTGTGTGGCCTTAATTCCCCATCTGTCTAGCATCCTGCAGCTATTAGAGATGGATAATTTTCCTGTGGGGTAGAAAATATTCCCTGGAGCTGTGGATCAGAGGGGATTAGGGGTGCAATTATGGGGCCACTAGCTGGAGAGGGTCTTTACATCTCAGGCAAGCCATTTGGTTGTTATCAGAAATGCATGGCTTTTTGTAGTGATTTTTCTGATATAACTTGTCTGAATTTATATTGTTCTCAGTTACTGTCTCTCACAGTTATTCTAGCAGCTGTTTATCATTGTAGAAATGTATCTCCAGTGGAGAAGAGCAGATGGGCACCTCACTTCAGACTCTCGGGGGAATTAGCTTTGTGAATCTAACTTACTAGCAAGTTGGCTTTAGAATTTGCCTTTGTTTTGAAAGCAGAGTTATGCATTTGGCCAGAGTAGTACCCTGCCTAGGAGGGGAGAGGTTAGAAATGGGAATTTCTGTGCATGTGTGTAGTAGTTATGGCTGCGTAGAATCTGAGCTTCAAGTACATGTTCCTCTTGATTGTCATGGTCCAACACATTCTCTCTCAAGTCAAGTTACTAACTATATTTGAGTATAAATTCTGATGCTGTGTCCCTTATGTCTAATACTTCATATGCCCATGTATCTAGGTAAGTTCATATGCATTGGCAGAAAATTACCTCATAATTTTGTGTAGTTATAGTAAAGTAAAATTAACCTGAAAAACTGATTTGAGAGGAGCAGGAAACTGCCAGTAAAAGTTATTAATGGTCTATTGGTAGAGAAAAAGCTAATGCCTCTTCTTCATATTTATAGGATTCTTCCTGTTTACAGGATTCAGGCAAAGCACTGAAGGTGCTTAAGCAATATCATCTGTCAAAGAAGCGAGTACATAAGGAAGGAATGTGCAGGTCTGGGAGAGGCTTGCCAGACTGGTAGCTCCATCCTTGTGGTCTTGCATGCATGGTTGCATGGCAGAGTGGCTGCAGTTGTGCATGTAGCAGAGAAGCTGAGCATCAGCCAGGGCAGGGAGGTGGTGTGCTCACACCTGAAGTAGGAAGGTGGGGAATTAAATAGCATAGGACTGTGATATTGGAAACAAGGCATTTCATCGCTAGTTCTGTTAGAAGGAATT
Organism: Cettia cetti; assembly: GCA_013401135.1. Taxonomy (NCBI): domain Eukaryota; kingdom Metazoa; phylum Chordata; class Aves; order Passeriformes; family Sylviidae; genus Cettia; species Cettia cetti. The sequence continues at coordinate 49,991 of VZUI01036984.1, read as the reverse complement.
TATGAAGATGCACTTGTGCAGAGCAATCTGTACAGCTGGAGCCATTCTGGGTTATCCCAGAGAGGACTACTCCCTGTTTCTCCACCCGAAACACCACCCACTCTTGGTGCAGGAAATGTGGATAGGGAAAGATGCTGTTAGAAGATCCACTCTTTTAACAGCATCTTTCCATATCCACACTTTGTGCACAAGAACATTCCTTCCCCACTACCCCAAGGCAGCAGCAGGCAGCAGCAATCCACTCACACCTTTTCCCTCCATATGTATGCTGCCCACCCCATAGGCAGCCAAAGATTCTCTCGTCCCCAGAAATAGCAAACTCTTCCTATCTGCTCCCTCGAAGCCAGGCAGGAAAGCCCCAAGGCCTGTGAGCTGGCGTGGGAGGAGGCTTTTGGCTGCTCTGCCAGCCATTCTTTTGTGCTGCCCAGGGAAAAGGCAGCCAGCTGAATGTAGGCACTGGGTCTGACACTCCAGCTGCCAATTGGGCCATGCTGCTGCAGCACATTCCAGCCATGAGCAGTGTAAAATGATACACTGGGAGTACAGATGTGGTTTGATGGCTGGGGCTAACTTCCCAGCATTCTTGATCTGTGCAGCATGTGCATCACACTTTCTCTCTTTTCATTTGATTGAAAAATGATGATTACACTGCTTTTCTGCTGCATAGGGACTTGGGTCAGTTCTCTCTCTTGGCAGAGAAACAGAGGCTGTGGTACCACTTCCACACAGTACTGCAAGCCTGTAAAGGCGTCTGCTATTCAGCTTGTGTAGACAGCATGAGTGCATGCAAACATGAATGCACTTCATGCTGTTGTGCTCTTAAAATGTATTTTAACACTGTAGGAAGGCAACTACCAGGATACTAGGAGAAGCAGAATTGTAGTCACAGAATAGTTGAGGTCAGAAGGCACCTCTGAAAATCAAGGCCACTCAAAGCAAGGTCAGCTGGAGCAGGTGACCTAGGGCTGTGACCAGTTGCATTTTGAATATCTATAAAGATAAAACTCCACAATTTCTATGGGCAGCCCTTTAGAGAATTTGACCATTCTTGGACAAAGTTTTTTTTATGATGTCTAAATGAGGTTCCATGCATTTCAGTTTGTGCCCATTACCTCTTTTTTTTTGATTGTGCACCAGTAAAAAGATTCTAGTTCCATCTTCTTTACATCAAGTATTTACACCTACTGATAAGATCCCACAGAGCCTTCTCTAGGCTGAGAAGAACCAGATCTTACAGCCTCTCATCACATGACAAGTGCTTCAAGTCCTTTATCATCTTTGTGTACGTTTCCTGGACTCTCTCAGTATGTCCATGTCTCCCTTAATCTAAGGACCCCATAACTGGGCACAGCATGCCAGGTGTGTCGTAGCAGTTCTGTGCAGAGGGGCAGGGCCACCTGCTGACTGTGCTCTGCCTGATGGAGGCCAGGAAGCTCTTTCCCTTTGTCACAGGGATACATTGCTTGCTTTTGTTAAACTAGGTGCTTACCAGGACACCCAGATCCTTCTCTGAAGAGCTGCTTTTCAGCTGTTTGATCACAGTCTGTGCTGGTCTTTGGCATTATTCCCTCACAGGTTCTTGTTGAACTTCATGGGGTCCTTGTCAACTGATTCCTCCATTTTCTTGAGGTCCCTCTGGTGGCAGCATATCCATCTGATGTACCAGCCAATCCTCCCAATTTTCTATCATCTGCAAACTTGCTGCACTCTCTTCCATCATCCAGGTGATTAATGAGGATACTAGGCAGTGTTTAGTAGATGCCAGTATGAACTATGGGGTGCACCACTAGTGACTGGCTTTCAGGCTGGTCTGGATTTCATGTCACTGACCACAACTCCGTGAGCTTGACAGTTTTCTGTCCAACTCGCTGTCCACTTACCTAGACTATGCTTCATCAGTTTATAGCTAGAAAAGGCAGTTGCTTCCTTGTCCTTTGTCAGCAGGTCTCAATTCCTATTCAGCAGCAGGCTTGCATTTTCCCTAGCTTTTCTGTTGTGGATATACTTGTGGAAGCTTTTGCTGTTGCCTGTAATCAGATTAAACTCCAGATTGGCTTTAGTTTTTCACAGCCCCATTTCTGCACATTCAAGCTGTTCCAGCATTTCTCATGTCCCTGCTTCCACCTCTTATACTCTTCCTTTTCATGTTTAAGCATGACCTTAATCATCCATGGAGGCTGCTTGCCACCTGCACTTGACTTCCTGCTTTTTAGGAATGGACTAATTTTAAACTTCGAGGAGGTGATCTTTGAAAATTTACCGGCTCTTGGACACCTCTTTGCTCCAGGATGACATCCTGTGAAGTTCTTTCCAACAGTTCCCCTAACAAGCCAAAGGTGATTCTCCCAAAGTCCAGGGTTATGATCCTACTGTTTGCCATGTTAATCTTCCCAGGAGTCTGATTTTTTACCATTTCATGGTCCTGCAGCCAAGGCTGCCCCCAGCCTTCACATTTCTGATCAGTCCTTTTTGATGAAGATCAGGTCCAGTAGAGCTGGACATAACTAAATAGTCCTCAGACATGGGTTTTAAAGCTTATCTGTGAAATTAGTTACATTTTCTTGAGCCATTGGTATATTTGTTACTTTTTATTTTTCTTGAACTAATGAAAATTCAAAGCACCATTCCCCACAAGTCTTGGTCCAGCAGATTTGTTCTGTGGCCTGCTCTGTTTTTGTAGGTGCCATTGCATGAACATTACTTCTCTCATCCACTAAGTATTATCCTGTATTTCTATGCAGTGGCACTTATGGAAGAAGAGCCACAGTATAGTTATTCCTGGCCAAAATGTTTAACATTATTTGGAGACAATGTGGCCTTGAATGTGGAACATGTGAGAACCATTCTTTCTGAAATGGTCAAAGCCAAAATTAAAGACATAAAGAAAATCATGTCTTTGTTCCCTCACGTTGCAGAGAAGGTTAAGTTGGTTTTGTTGTCTTTTGTGTGTGCTTGTCACATTGATCTCTTCCTGGCCTGTTACCTGTGCCAGTATGGACATGTTTTCCTGAAACTGGGCTTTGGGAAGGGATGTGAGTACACAAATACCTCAAGTCTTTCATCTGATATTGCTTTTACCAGGTTTAGTTTGACTGTTTTTCCTAGACTTGAATTTTTGCCCAAGGACAATGTTTGGCTCTTGGCTTTTTCAGAAAGTGCTGGTGGTGATATAATCAGTTCCTTACTGTCAGTGTGTTACTTTTCAGCTGGCTAGCACTGCAATAGATTAAAAACTTCAGTGGGTGGAAAACCAGCTTTAATTAGTTAAGATGGTTCATAATTATTTCTAATGTTACTGTTCTCTGAGGACATAGTCACCCATGAATATGCTGCATTAGTTTAAAAAATACTAATTTCTCCACAAGAGAAAGATATTTTTATATAAAAAGCTAACCACTAGCAGTCTGTGTAGATAATTCCATTTTTTAAATTGCAAGTGGATGTTGTTAGCATAGTTCATAAATGATGAATTGCAGTGAATAGCATAATCCTGCCTTTTTCTGAATTTGTCTCAACTCGTGGACCTCAGTTGAGTGGCTTTGGTGAAGCTGGGGACAATATTTGCCCTGGATTTGTTCAGGTAGGTAGATTTGTTATTGGTAAGAAGCGGTGCAGACCATAGGACACCATGGAATATTGTGTTATTCAGTATTATCGCTTTCCCCGAGAGCATTTTTATGACTGTCCAAGCTTTTGATCATGGTCTTTTTACATGATCAAATTCGCTTTCTGTGTCTAGAGGCTACAGAGATTAAAAAACTGATATCTCTTAGAAAATTAAGCTTCAACATTCATCTTTAGTATCTCTTCCCAAATCTGTGGCACTCCCTCTGGTGAGTACTTGCCAGGAATGCCTTTCATGAGTATTTATAGCAGTATTTTTTTAAAAAAACTAAATCTTTTATGATAGACTTTGGCTTTTAGGCTCATTTTTATTCCATATCTCTACTTCAGTTGCACAAGACCTGTGACATGTGGTAATCCAGTGGAATGAGAAGAGTTTCCAGTTTAATATAGGTTTACACAAGTTTTGAGACTTTGTGCGAGTTTTGGAATATAATTCAAACAGCTTTTCCCAGTATCATTATTGAAGTCTTCCAGATATTTAATAACATATTCTGATAATTCTTGGCTTCATAATATATTGATCATTTAAGTTATCTAGCTAAGGAAACAATCTGTGTGAAAATGAAGATTAGGTGCATGAGCTACTGAAAATGCATCAGTAGGGATATTTATTTAAGAAAAGTAAATAGATCAAAGGTCTCAAAACAGGAGGAGAGGGAACTGACTGGCAGCTCATCTGTGTATACTTCCTTGGGTGAAGATCTCTGATCCAGAGCACTGGGTCACTAAGATAATGGTTTAAGTCAAACAAGGCTGACCAGTAAGACATTTCAGAGTTTGTTTTGCAAGTTGTGTTGTCATTTCACTGATATTCTTTCTGTTGTGTACATGATGCCTGATATGAATTTCCAGCCTTAATAGCTTGGAAATGGGCTTATCTTGAAGGAACAAATAATCTTAGATGTTTCTTGAATCATACCTGAAGGCCTTCCTGATATAAATTCATTCTACTGACCAGGACTACATCCTTCTCTCACCTGAAAGTAATCATATGCTTTCTTGATTTCCTGGGACAATTTAAGCAAATGTGTAAGAGTCCATTACATAACTGCAATTTTAGCTTCTTTCAGAGTCCTAAGTTTTAGTAAAAGTAATGAATTTCCAAACTTCCTATTGTTTGTCATCATGTTTTTATGTAGTTTCCAGCCCTGGAAGTCACTCAACCTGCTACTGTTATCCCATTCATTTTGTTTGTGTTTTTTCAAATTTTTGGCTGTTGACTTCAATTTGAGCAGATCTAGGCCAAAAGATTATTTCACCTGGTAATATGGTAAAAATACTACCTGAATGACTTAAGGGATGAAGAAGCCTGCTTTTTTGTTTCTTCCTTCTGCTAGTTCACGTTGGTTTTCATCCTTTCTCTCTTTATTTCATTATCCTCCCTTCTCCATTTGTGAACTTATAATAGTTACAGTAAAGATGGAAAAAAAAAGAACTCCTCATTACAAATATGGCTAAGGTTGTAAATCTCTTAGAAATACCTGTGGTAACTTTCAAGAAGCTGCAATATTCAGCATGCTGTCATGTGCTGTGTGTTATGATAGCTACCCTGCTGTCAGTACTGAGGTAGCTAATTTAAAGATAGCTCAAATATGTTCCCTTGAGCTCTGGTGACTCCTGGAGTGTTGACTGTGAATAAGTACTCTGATTACACAGTGAATGAGTATTCTATATAATATATGGAGGTATACCCAACAAGATAATGGAAAATGGAAGAGTGCCTTTCTTTGTTTGCAGGTATTCAGTTTGACTGTAGGAAATAAAAAAGGAGAAGAAAATTGTGTGAGGGAAGTGCAGCACACTATCATGATAAGGATTACTGTGTCCATTTCTTCTTGTGAAAGGGCAGCATTAAAATTCAGACCATCTCAGCAGCAGGCGTGACATCAGTGCCTTCAGGAGTGGGGAAATGCAATTCAACAGTGCTTGCATTTGTCAGCAGATCATGCGATTGGGAAGGGGGAACCCACATTAAAGATGTCAGCATTTCTGCACTGACTTCGGGTTCCAGAATAGTGTATTGTCTCATAATTATTTCCTTTACATTCGATCCAGTGAACTTTCCTCCACTTCTGCCGCCTCACATCTGTTTTGTTGCACAGCTGTAACTGGTTTAGAGTCCTCATAAGAAAAACGAAACCTCTTTTCTTTCAAAGCAATCTGTAGTTTGACACAGAATAAAATGGCTACTTCAGCACTGGTGACAGAAAAATCTGCCTTTCCTTGGCAGAAATAACTTTCTCCAGACTCTTGTTTAGGCACACTGTCTGCAAATATATACACCGAAGTACCTTAGGGGTTAACATGTAGCAGTTTAATATTTTATACTTTGTAATTTTTTTTTACTGTGTTTCTCTGTGAATTCTTCTCCCTCTTATGCTGTAGTGTTTCATTCAATTTCATGCATTTCTCTGCTGCAATGCTGTATTGCAGTTTCACTTCTTTAACTTCTGCAATAAAGCACTTATTTTTCTTTATAAATATTTTGAGTTTCTCTGCTCAGGACCCTCATTTCATATTCTGAACAGAAATTTTATGTAGTAGGGGTGGCTTTACAATCCAATAAGTTCTAGAAGCCCAGACCTGACCAGCAAAAATTTCAGGTCTGTAGCTCAGAAATACGACAGAAATAACGTTGGAGAGCAAATGTTATTCGATGGCCCAAACACAGTCAGCACAGCCTCTGAATGCTCTATTCCTACTCTCAAACCAATTCAGAAAACAGGGACAAAACACATTGCACCATTTTCGTCATGCATCCTGAAATACTTTTTAAATCTCTAGTGCCTTCTCAAGCTGCAGACTCAGCCTTTGGTGAGAGAACGTGAAATTGCCTCTGGGCAGTGGGATGGTAGATTTCTGCAGCAGTTGTCTTCTTCAGCCATTCTGTCTCCCTCTGTTTTCCACAAGTTCACCTCAAGCCATTCAGCAGGGAATTTGCAAGCTATGAAATTGCATTATTCAGTTATGAAGTAAGTAACAACCTCCATCACCATGACTTCAGCAAGGGCTCTTAAAAGGCAGCATCAGATTTATAAGCAGAGGAATTGCCAGCTGTGTCTAACAGATGGTTTGCAATGACAGACTTGCTGGTTTTTGTAACTCAAGAAGGTAAAATTCTGATTAGGTGTTCGTTGATAGTCTTTCTTTGTAAATTATTGAATGGGTTAAAAATGAAGTCAAATGAGTCATGTGGAGCCCTTCTTTTGGGGACATAGTATTATTCCCTTGGATGTGATTTTCTACATTGCAAAGGAACTTCCATGTTCTTTATTGCTTTTGCAAAAGCAGTCATGAGCCTATTCTTCCATGCCACAGTTTGGTGACTGTCCCATATATAGTTTTCTGTTCTTTAGATGCTTCTTCAATGTGACACCCAAGTAGTATGTTCACCCTGTGGGTTAAGTAGAGGGCTGGGGACTCTGCTGCCTGCCTTTGGAAGGGTCAGAGACACATTGCTTTGCTCTCCAGATACTTGTTAACTCTATTTTTGAAAAACAGAGGCCACATTTTCCTTTTTCTCTTTTTGTTGGGAGCTCACCAGATCTACACAGTCTTTCAAAACTAATTGCCAGTGGCTCAGAAAGTTCATTAATTTCCCTCTCACTTGAGGCTGTATTTCATTGCATTTATTAGTGAACTGCAAAATATTAATGAAGGCATGAAGCCAGTTTTTGGTTTTTTTTCCTCACAGAAGCATGAAAAAGCATGAAAGACAATGAGATCCCTTGTATCACCCACATGCATCAGACTGAGTATTTGGAATATCTTAGGGATTGTTCTAAGACACAAAAACTGTTGGTGCAGCCTGGACCTATTATTATGGACAAACTGGAACAGAGATATTGAGAGGGCTTTCCCATTATTTCAGAATAGCTGTTTCCCATTAACCCTACTAGGACCCTCGACTATTGCAGATGGTGTTAAAAGGTATTTAGACATCATTAAAAGAGTAGGCATTTAAAGATTGTTTTGAAGGCACAGACTCATCTGCATGAACCTGGAGAACTTAGTAAGTCCATGCCTTCATGGACACTTCTTCTCTTTTAAAAATTAGCTCTGTAATATTTCAGTAGTCATGAAATGAGTACATATTTAATTAGAAACATTGAGACTTCATGATAATATCAGCATGATTCCTATCATTTTGCCTGATTGCATGAAATCCTGTAGCTCTGGAAGAGTGGGATGTTGTCTCATTTTGGCACAAGTGGTATTCTGGTGACATGAGTCAGTGAGAGTTTAAACAGAGACCATGTCTGCTTCTGCTTGCTGTGATTGCCCATCTGTTTCTTCTCTATTATTTGCAATTATTTATCTCCAAATTGAGGAAATAATAAAGATAGCTATTCTGGTTTAGTAATAATGGTATTCAAAGTCTGATTCCACGCTATTCTGAAAATCATAGAATCCTGAGTGTAACATTATACAGTGCAAGATTACAAACAAGAATAATTTCAAGAAAAAACACTCAATGCATACTGAACTTGGCAAAGTTAATAGTTGCTGATATTAGTGTTTGCCTGAAGGTCAGAGTGACACAAGTCTGGTTGCACAGAGGGACACTGTGTATTGCCATAAGCCTGGGGTGGCATGGACATGTCGATGCTGCCAGCCTGTTGGTGTAATGAAAATCACTTAATTCTGAGGTTGCACAGACCACTACAGTGTGGGGGTGATGCTGAATTACCTTTCAAAAGGAAAATGATTTGGAACATGAAGGGGGAGTGGAAGCAGCTCTTCATCAGGTGGCTTCAGAGGTGGGAGCTGTGAGACACAGACAGGGCAGTGATCCATGCTTAGGGGCATTGTGAGCATGGCCCGTGGCCCCTTGGAAGTGGTCAGAGTGATTTGTTCGCCTCTTGATGGATGCTTGGGAGAAAACAGAAGAAGTCTCCTCTCCTAACTGCTTTTAACCTTTGCTCCAGGAGTGCCTTTTGAATAGCAATCTCACAAAGGTACTTTAACACATTAAAAAAAATCATGGTATTAAAAAAAAAAGTAACTGTATGAAAATGAGTTTAGGGAGTGACATGCCTAAAAACCATCATGTTATATCAATAACATTTCTTACTAATGCACCATGAAAATGTGGTGATATTTTAATTAACTAAAACATTACTTTGATACTTCTGAATATTCCATAATGCTATGATAGTCCTGGAAATATAGGGAGATGTTTCTGAAATTCTGAAGAAAAATAGTGAGCTGTACACCTTCAATTGCTCATTGTAACTTAGCAGATTTTATATAAGGAAGGATGACAAAGTCTTTTGCAGCCCTATCAGGTGGAATTGTCATCTGGTTGTTCCAAGTTACTCCAGTAGCCTTTGCAATTATTCATTTTTGATTAGGATTAATACAATTCCATAGATATCATAGCATTTTAGTCAAGGGCTGAATTAATAGATAAGTAGATCATTGGTGCAAATCATACAATCACTGAGACATTAAGACTGGAAAAGACCTCGAAGATCAAGTCTAACCTGTGACCAAACACTGCCATCTCAAATAGACCATGACACTATGTGCCAAATCCTGTCCTTTCTTGAACACCTCCAGGGTATTCAAGACTCCACCACCCCCCTGGGCAGTCCATTCCAATGCTTATCAACCCTTTCAGTGAAGAACTTCTTCTGGATGTCTGACCAGAACCTCTTCTGGTGCAGTGTGACTCCATTTGCTTGTGTCCTGTCGCTGGTTACCTGTGGGAAGAGGCTGATTCCCACCTTGCTGCAGCTTCCTTGGGTTTGTGCCAGGTATACACAGGCTGCTTCTGCACATGTGGAGGTTAAAGCTTGTTAGCTTCTGTACAAATTGATGAATGCAATATGGGCATTGGCCCTGCTGGGTTTGAGTACAATTAACAATAATGATGCATGCTATTAAAACCTGACATTTATTGACTGCACAGACAGTCTGCTGCAGCTGTGGGCTTGGGTGTGCCCTCTCCTGTGGGATGCATGTCATCTTCCTGAGCCTCACCAGCACTGGTGGGAAAGCAGGGGAGGCTGCAGGCACTACTAAGAGACCACTTCAACTGTCTTTCCAAGGCAGTTATCAGGATCCTGGGAACAGGAAGCTCAAATCTTCCCCCAGTCCAAAATTCCAGGTAGATGCTGAACCCATGCCTCATTGAGTTCAAGAATTTGTCTCTGCCATAATTTTTGAAATTGTTAACTGCATTTATCTAAAAGATTGTGTACATTTTCTACTGATTTTATAATGGCTTTCATTTCATATAAGACAATTCCTACTTATTTCTTCCATTAGAATTTTCTCAGAAGTCAGTTTTATGCTGGCACATCAGAAAATGAGACCAGCTGTACTTCAAAACAACACTTCAAAGGTTTTATTGATTTTGGGGTTTTTTTTCAGAGGAATATTTCGTCAAGGGCTTTTAGTGAAGTTCTTTCTTCAACACTTCTTGTAATATACAGTGCTCTGAAAAGTCAAAATATTGTCTTCTTAAAAGATTAACCTTAAAGGGCAAAAGCATCAGTGCCTGAAGAGGAGAATAAGTTGAGACTGATATATATTAGTTAGTAATGTAGGGGTTTTTACTTAGATTTACAGCATTTAGAACTATATCCTGGCAGGAGGAAAGATATGAAGGCAATTTTCAGTTAAAGGTGTCTTCTCTGGGAGTACATGTTCAACCTCTCAGTTTGTGTGGATGTGTGCAGATTTTATTCAGTCTTAGTCTACAAAATCTGAATGTTGTAATGTGATTAGCACTTCATGGTGGTCTTACTTTTTAAATTTTATACAAGATTACATTCATGAGTTGTATGTGTTTATAGGTAGAGAAGGGTGGGAGGGAACAAGGGGAAAAAAGAGTGTTCTGTGGGATATGAGATAAGGATTTTATTGTGAGTCTTACAGGGTCTGTCTGTATTACTGGAGATGAGCCATGGCACAGTTATGCACTTTTCTTGGAGGAGTGCTGATAAACCCTTGTGTCACACCAAAGCAGAGTGGTGGGGGGTCTATGGTGGAGATAGATCAGGGAAGCTCTTGGACAAATAGTTACAATGCTCTTGAAAAGTATCTGTGGGATTATTACTCATATCCATTTGCTTTTAAAGCTACACTTGATTCACTTATATGGCCTGGAGTTTATCCTTTAAATTCTGTGCTTGGAGAGAGAGCTCAAGTGCTGACCACCATGCTCCTGGGGGCAGGCACCACTCAGCACACTCCAGAGCTGGCTGCCACCCATCATGTGGTTTGTACCACCCACCAAACACCACCCCATGTGTTTTGGAAGGAAGGATTGGCTCAGCTCAGGTCCACTCACAGCCCCACTGAGCATTCTTAGGAATGACATCTCTTGTTAAGACCGCATTCACTTCCTCCTTTTTCTTTGTCTATTTGGGTTTTTTTGGTTTTTGTTTTTTTTCCCTCAAGACTGATGACTGTGCTACACTTTGACAGCTTGGGATGAGTTTTTCCAAGATGAATATCTGCCCTAAGCCATATTATTTTAATTATTTTCTTTAGAAAAATGATGACTGGAAAATGTCAGGAATTTTTGGGAATAAAGCAGGGTAAAAAAAGTTTGTTTTCTGATCTTAATAAATGTGTTGACTTTGAGTAGCTGTAACTTTTCTGGATTTTGACAAAGGCTTAAAATTTGTCAGAGGGTGATTGGTGGTGTGGATGAGGGGCTGAATCTTCTATAAAAAAAAAGTTGGTTTTGTTGTGCCGCTCCTACACATATCCAAGAGAAAAGCTATGTGTTTGTCTGTGCTGAGTGGATATTCCATGGAGCTCCTGTGAGTGAAGCCGTGTGGAGCATCTCCTGGTTGAGGCTGAAGATGAACTTCCCTGTGGTCATAGCAGGGCTTCCATGGGGAGCACAGGGCTGCCTGTGTTTTCTGTGACATGCCAGCTGGCTGAGTAGTGTAGAATATTGCTATCTTGTGTAAGGGAAGCACTGTATTTAGCAATGATCACCAGAAGGAAGGGACTGCTCAAGAGAGAGCCCTAAACTCTGCTCCTCCATCTCCAGGCAGTGGATGATGTGCTGCCTCATGTTAGGTGTGTTGTCTCCAGCACAGGAACTGGAGTGTGCACCCATGCATCATTGGCTTCTATAGCATTTGGGGTCTCTGGTTCACTCCTCACAAAATCCTGACTCCCAAATCATGGTACTTGGAATACCCAAAACTGGCAGCATGAAGTTGGAAATCACACTCCTGCCACTGAACCTAGCCAGTAGTGGTCACTGATGGTGGGGGTTCTGTTTTGGTGTGTACTCTGTTTCTAACCTATGTAAGTGCTTGGTGGCTTTGTCTATGGCCAGGTGTTTGAGGGTGAGGTAACTCTGATATACACCCCAGGAGTGATTTTAGATGATCTAGGCACTTTGTCTCGTGTGTCGCTGTTGGACACGAAAATGAAGAGCTTGACTCCAGGTAGAAGAAAGATCAGAAAGGCTTTATTTATAATTTCACACAGCCTTTTTTTAACATGCTGCACTAAGGAACCATATGATTGGTCAGTAAAGACAACACTTCTCTTCATTGGTTAAATAATAGAAAACACCTGCAAGAGAGTTGTTATGCGAACTTAGAAGTACCACGACTATTTACATGGATTTGTCTTTGAGGCAAGAAATTTTCCCAAGGAAAGAAAAATCAGCAGCTGACAGGCTGAAAACTTCACAGACTCAGAAAATCATACCCACACTCATGTGTACAGATGAATTTTTTTGAGATGTAAAGAGTGATCACATGGTTTGGGGGCTTGCCACCACATTTATGTTAATTAAAAAAAAAAAAAAATACAAGGAGCCAGTTTGTGATGCCACAACAGCACCAAATGGTGTAAGGGGGGAAAAAAATAAATCAAGCCCTACTCTTTCTAGCCTTTTTGTTTCTCTTAAGCTGTACTAGTTTGGGGAGGCTTATGGATAAGAAACAAGGAGGAAGATATGCCTGCAATAGCCAAGCTTGTTCCACTCAGAACACAGAATCAAACCTGGTTTTCAAGGAGTCAGAAACTATATTTCTACAAAATCAGATGAAGTTGTCAGTGTTGTCAAGTATTGTAGTGTGCATCAGATTGTGTCAATTATGTTATAGGCATGAGTGCTGTCTCTCTGGTTCTGAGTTGCTGGAGGGGAAGAAAAAAAATTTGAAATATGTGGTCTTGTCCAGAAGAAAAAGAATAGTGAATATTTTTTATATTTCTGGAGTTCCCAGTTAGGCATGATCAAAGTACTCCTGAGGTAGTTCAGCTCTCTGCCTCTCACTAAAACCTAACACAAACCATTCACTTCAAGCTGTGTGTGAAAAGCCACTCCAGTGAGTGCAGTATATTGACAGCAGGGCAGGCAGACCAGAAAGCCAATTAATCTTTCCTGAAACCCCACTTGCTGCTGTTATAGAAACTATGTTAAATTCTAGTAGCTGGTTAAAACTTGTGGCAGTGGTCCCCAAAGTCCTCAGCCCTCTTGGTAACATCAGATGCTGTGATGGTCCTGATCAAGGTACCAGGATGATGAAGGGGACTGAAGCAAAGAAGGTTGTTGGCCCTTGCTCAGGTGTGAGCAGGTCCTCGATGGATGGAGTGGGTGCTCCACAAAGTCCCCAGAGAGGAGTTGGAGAAACCAAGAGCCCCATGCCCTCACCTGAAGCCTCCTACTTCAAGGTGGGCATTGCCACACTGAACAACAGGCATCCTAAAGCGAGATGATTCACTTGCCCCTGCCAGCAGATAAATATCCTAATTAATTCTGAATCCACTGAATGTAAATGGAGCCTGTGTGACAGATTTAGTGGGATTTTCAGTGTGGGCCTGATATTTCTGGGTCAAAGAGATTTTAGACTGCTAGCAGCTGCTAACTTTTTCCCAAGGGAAAATTTCTCAAGAAAACTTCTTCTCAAAACAGTCTTTCTCCAGGTGATATGGTTTTTTGATTGGGAATTGAACTTGGGTCGCAGCAGTCAGAGTGCCAAATTTTAACCACTACACTACTGGAGGAAGACTGTTTTGAGAAAGGATAGTTGTTTGCCAATATTGTTTTGAGAAGAAGCTTTCTTGAGAAATTTTCCCTTGGGAAAAAGTTAGCAGCTGCTAGCAGGCTAAAATCTCTCAAACCCAGAAACATCAGACCCACATTTCAGCAGCAAAGATATGACCTTCTTCAGCACGTTCACATCCCAGTCCTGGTTCTGCTTAGGTCACATTTTCCAAAGAAAAACCAGTCTTATCTTCTGCCATCAGTACTGTTGGGCATCTTTTTTCTCCTGAGTGTGGCATGAATGAAAAAGAAGAGGAAGTTACTCTGACCAGATGGAGTCCAGCACAAGCAGTGGCAGATTAAATTTACAAACTGTTAAGTGCAGTCCTGCGGAGAAGGACTTGGAGGTACTGATAGCTAAAAAATTAAAAATGACTTGGCAATGTACACTCACAACTCAGAAAGGCAATCAAGTTCTGGGCTGCATCCAAAGCAGCCTGGCCAGCAGGTTGAGATAATACCTCACCTGAAGTGTTGCATCCAGCTCTGAGGCCTTGAGCACATAAAAATAAGCATGAGTCTGTTACGGCAAGTCCAGAGAAGGGCCCTGAAAATGATCAGAGGGGTGGAACACAGCTCCTATGAAGATAGGCTGAAAGGGTTGGAAGTGTTCAGTCTGGGGAACAGAAGGCTCAGGGGAGATAATTCTGCAGCCTTTCAACACATAAAGTGGGCTTATAAGAAAGAAACCTTTTACCAGGGCATGTAGTGACTGTTCAAGGAACAATGGTTTTAAACTGAAAAGAAGGTAAGTTTGTATTGGATGTGAGGATGGTATTTCTGGAGTGAAGATGGTGAGATGCTGGAACATGTTGGTGAGAGAATTTGTGGCTATCCCATCACTGGTAGTTTTCAAGACCAAGCAGCTTGGAGCCTTGAACAACCTGATCTAATGGCAGATGTCCCTACCAATGGCAGAGGGATTGGACTAGATGATCTTTGAAAGTACCCTCCAATGCAAACCATTCTAAAACAAGTTAGCATGATAGCCAACATCTGGTCTGACGTGGTCATTGTGGTGTTATATTGTGGGTATTATATTCAGGAGAGTGTAAGGGAGCATAAATGATTTCCTCAGTGGCTGACATCTTTCAAAGTTACATAGCAAACTAATTATGGCAGTCAAGGACTGCAGATCATTGGGCATAGTTTATAATCAAGTGTTTGATGGCACGTGAGAAGCTATGAGTAAGCCATAATAAATTATATAATCTTTGGAAGTTAGGGCAAGTACTGTATATTTGATAAAGCGGAGTAGAGTGATCAGTAAGTGATGTTTAGGTGACATGATATGGTCAAAGACATAGATAGGCCTGAGAAAATGATGTCTGCAGGAGTTTTCAGGATATGAACAGTGCATGAGTTCAGGTGATGAAGGTAGAGACGACAGCTTATACCACATTTCAGCTATACAGCTTCCTGTGAGACAGCAGATACAGCTTATGCATGGCAAACATAACAAATACAGGACCTGGAGTGAGAAACTGCTGCCAACACTACAGGCCTAATGTGATTATAGAACCCCAAAAGATGAGATGGGACTACCTGTTTCTTTTCCTCCTTATCAGTACATCTTTTGTCATAGATATCTACTTTATTGGAATACAGCAAAGCTCAGCATGTCAGCTATTAATTGAAATGAATTATCCCAGGCTCAGAGTGTGCAGCAAGGCTTTGATGTCTCACTGCCTGGAAGTGATAGTTTTTTAATGGCTGCTGTTGTATTATGTGAAAAAGTATGCAGAGAATTATTGTGAGCATTGCAGTGTCAAGTTTGGTGATTTATTCAATTTTCTTCTTGTTTAGTATTGCAGAATATTGATGTTTTCAGAATGTCCTCGGAAATGTGACATTGTACAAGATTTGTGACTGGTGCATCAGTAAGGAGCTCGGCACTCTGTCAGCTTGACATGCTGCTGAATGAGGGAAAGCAGACAAACACAGAATTTCAGACTCTGGCCCATGAAAACCACGAGCATAGCCTTTAAAAAGAAATGTTTGTCATATGTTTGGTTTTAAAGCACTTCAAAAGGACTTACATGACTAATAAAACTTGAAGTAGTTTTTACTAGAGTTTTACCTTTGGAACAAAGCAAGTCTTCCATAAAGGTCGAATTTGTTCCTGAAATCAAAAAAACAAATCCATTTCCTTGAGCTATTTCTTACCTGGAAAAATTTATTCTTGCATTGTAGCTTTAAGTAACTTAAGCTACTGCTGCTCCCTTTTTTTGCTGACTATAGCATATCAGAGCTCCCTGACCTGAAGTCCAATATGCTGTTCAGTTTCATTATAGAGCCTTGCTTGCTTTGAGTGCATGTGGACATTGGTGGGCAGGACCACATTCTTCCACCAAGACAGCTTTGTCATATTGGCATCCTGACCTGGCTCTGGACCTCAGGACGCAGAACAAACAAAACGAATTGTGACTGGCAGAATGCTACCATCCCATGTTCTATTTCAGGGCTGGCTGAGCTACACACAGTTCTTCCAGCAAGCATGGACTACAAATACAATATGGCCCATTATTTATTTTTTTGACAACCAAATGCACACGACCTTATCTCTGCTAAGACGGATAATCCTGAGAGGGTAGGGAGTGAATTTTGCATATATTATTCATGCTTGTTAGAAAACAAAGAGAATACAGTGACACTTGTCTTGTTCCGGGCATTTAGGTCCCTATGTAACTTCAGAGACACGAGAGGTTTCGCCAAGTGCTGTTGAGGGACTTCTGATTCCTTTGGCAAAAGACAGGAACTCCCTTCACCTCAGTCTCTCCCTGAGCATGGGTGAAGCTCTATGAATAGCTAGTTGGCTAGATAAAGATCAAAAATGCTGGTTATTAAATATGGACTTATGAAAACAGCATTTAAAATAAAAATGTTTTCTATGCTACATGCCTGACTAAGTGTGATCTGAATGTCTTCAGAATGTTGAGGAGCAGCTGCTGGGTCCCATAGCCGTTTGACTCACCTTATAAAACCAAGGTGCTGCTGCAAAGGAGAAATTCTGCAAGGTTCCTGGAACTTTTTATAGGGTCAAAGAAAATTATCTCCCCTGTAATTGAACTGTACATACCTATCTTGTAAATTGAATTTTTTTTTGCTTCCTTTCTATAAAATGGGAGGTTTGGAGAAAAAAAAAATAAACTCACAAAAAAGACAGCAAACAAAACCCTTCTCTCGTCATAGTAATGGACATCTTTATAGCTTGTCAGCTTCTACTACTGCTGTTTTAAGACATTATCTAGATTGCACAAAACTTCACAATGTTGCCACTGTAACTGTGAGTTAGATTACTTGTTCTAATCCTCTTTTCTTTACCCAATAATGTAGTTGGCTTCTTTTGTTAAGTTGACCCTTCCATTTTTCTGAACATGGGTTCCCTCTGAAGAAGGGACATAGGTACATTAAAGGTACCTATGACAGAAAGATCAAACATTACTGTGTTAGCAACTGCTCCTTCTGTACAAGTCGACTTTTTCCATCAACAGAACAACCATGGACAAACACACTCCTTCCAGTGCTTAAGAACCAAAGTGGCATAAATGGATACAATTCCTGATATATTTTTTCTGTGTGTACTTTCAAAGCAGCAAGTTGAAGTGGTGGAGATCCATATTGAATGGTGACAAGTAATGATCCTCACACCTGTCAAACACAGAAATATGCTGTCACACTGAATGAAACTGAAGTAAAGATGTTTTCTGTTTTGCTAGATAAAAATTTCTGGGAAAGGACAGGGTTAGTAATTAATGCAGCTTGGAACTACTTTCTCTGCATTCCTTTTCCATCCTTTATTTTTCCAATTTGAAAGATCCTTTAGATACTGTGTACAGTCACTGAGAATGTGGTTACATCCTTCTCAGAGTCCGTCATTGACATAGCATTTGGAGAACTAAATTAATACCTGAATTTAGAGGAGAAATAATGCCATTACTTTTTTGATTTAGCCTTAATTAATTTTGCTCATTATCCCTGGAGGCATCTAGAGGAAATCAGATTCATGAACATGTATTCCATCCTGCTGCTGGAATCAAGCTGTGAGACTCCTGTGTGCTGAGTTGTTAATACTTCCCTGTAAACAGCCAAGTGCCATATCTCTTTCCCATGTGCAGGTATCGGTTACTACAAGTACACGTGTCTGCCAGGCTGTTCCTCTCATGTGTTCTCACTCTGCTTTTCTCTGGCTACAATTACATCTGTACCATAACTTTTATTTTCTTCTTCAAAGCATTCTTGTAGGGGTATTACCACCATTTGTAATTGCCCCATCCTTGTCCAGCAGCGCATCTGTCGTGGGCCTGCTGGAGATTGGCTCTGCCAGACATGGGGGAAGCATCTGGCAGCTTCTCACAGAAGCCACCCCTGTAGCCCCCTGCTACCAAAACCTGGCCATGCAAAATCCAATGCAGCATTTTGTCAGTTAACTCCTGATCTATGTTCTTCACAGTTGAGGTTAAGAAAGGGCAATTTTGGCATCATCTGGTTCCCACAGATCTCTCTGATCCCTCTTATTAAGACATTCAGTCTGAAACTGAGAGTGGGGCTGGTCTTGGAAAATGCTCACCATGAGCCCTTGAAGGTCAAGTGCTTGCTGTTCATGTCAGGTTATTCTGCCCATTCTGCCAGTGTTTTACTGCATGACCTTGAAGACATCAGTGAAGTGCTGCAGCCATAACATCTTTGGGACCTCTTTCCTAGAGTGGTTTTTTGAATGCTGCAAATTCTGTGAGGTAAAAATAATAACAAGAAAGGAAAAGATAACAGAATGTCTTAGTATAATTCAACTCAGAAGTTGAACAAGCAGGAGAGAGACAGTAGGAGACCAATCTTAATTCGTTCTGCTGTTTGCAGAACCATTGTTTCTAATTTAATGCATTTTGACTGTGGGCTCTAGCCTGTATCCTGCCAAAGTTAAAATGGATGTTCATAATGCTCTGTTTTGATTTTATCATCTGTGAACTCTGTCTGACAATAATATATTTGTTTATTCATGGATACATATCAATACTTGCCTTGTCCCCATTTTTCTCTTTCCTTTTTTTTTACTTAAACTGTGATTATAATCTGTAGATTATAGATTTAGATAGTGATTTGGGTTTGGTATTGTTGGGTTATTGGTTTATTTATTTATTAATTAGATAGCTAACTGCTGCCTACTACTTCACAACTGCTCTGAAATCATTTCTTCAGTGAGACTTGAAAGAAGGGGATTCCAAATTTTACTTCTTTTGTCCATATATTTTACTCTATCTTCAGCCCTGGACCTTCTGAATGAGGGTGGTCCTGTGTGTCCCTGAGACCTGTCTAGGTATTACTGTAGTGTGTTAACACCTTCAGGAACAACTCAGAGGCATGAACAATAATTCTCTTCATACATTATCAAGTTTCTTTATCACAGTAGTATTCAATAATTCTTGTATCAGTGACACACATAAAACACAGAGAAACAATACTGCTCTGAGCTTTGTTTGCCACCAGATTTTCTCTGCAGAAATTCTTCCTCTTTGAGAATTATTTATCGTAGTGCTCCATAAAGCTTGTTGACTGTCACAAAAATATTTTAGATCCCAATTGTTAATTGTTAACTTCTATTTCTGGAAATTTGGTATTGTGCAAAGACTTTGATGAAGCAAACTGTGCAGGAGAGAGTGTATCAAGTTCAGATCTTGGGTCCCTAGTCAGTTCTGAGGCTCTTTCTCTAATGTAATTGCAATATCCAGACATGGAAAATGTAATCAAAAAATGTTGCAGAAGAGCTTGATTGTTACAAGAAAAATGCTCTGAATGGTTTGAATCCAGTTACAAAATGCAAATATATGTAAGACTTCAGTAGGTAGAAGATTTTCACATTTTGGTGATGAATTAAGAAGACCAAAACAGCATTGCCCATGATTTCTCTCTAGCAGAAATGAATGAGTATTGCATAAAAACTGTGTTCTGAAGAGGAGCAAATCCTTTTTCTTTCATAGTGCACAATGCTTATGCAAGATCAGTAATTTTTGTTATTATGAATTCTCTCCAGAGGTTCTCTTCCCTTTAATTTCTTTGCCCACATTCAATATATTTTTTTAAAGAAAACTTTGGAAGTTTTTTTAAAAAAATCAGAGATTAATATCTGATTTTAGCAACCACTTTGTAGTGATAAACTATATACAAAAATGAAAAAATGGTGAAATAAAAATTATTGATGTAATGCTGGAGTGATTGTTCCTTTATGGGTTTAAGAATAGGTCTGTTGAAAAACATAGCCTTCTAAATAATAATTGAATCTTTATATTCAAAATCAGATGTGCCTTTAAAAGGAAAACATTAGAAGCTTTTCTTCCTATCTTTCTCATCCTGAATGGATGCAGATTATTGAACAATACTAAGATAATACAGAGAAATCTTAGGTCTCTCATAGTGTTGAAAATATTGGCTTTGTTTTGCCTTTAAGGAGTAATAATTTTGCTGGGATATATTCAGTTCCTTTGATGTTTAACTATTAGAAGCTATAGCTCTTTCAGATAATGTTAAACAGAAGTGATATTTCTGGTCAAACCTTGATGGTTGGTAGAATTCTCTCACTAGTATGTGAACCAACTGAAGAGACCTTGTACACCTTCATCTGATTCTCATACTGAAACACTTGGATCCAGAGAGTATGAGGTTTATAGTGGTTGGATTTTAAATGTGCTTTGGCCAAGGTTTTCGGTTCGGATTTGATTTTTTTTCCTTGGTGTTTTTTGTTTTTTGTTTGTTTTTTTTTTTTATCTGTCAAATTTCTAAGAGAGTTTTTGCATTGACTTCAGTAGTATTTGAAAGGGCACGTAGGAGTCTGAAAAACATGGTTACTTCACTAAGGAGTTGTTTTCCTTGATCTGTTTGACCAAGCATTGATTTTGCTCCCCCATGTGCTCTGAATGCACTTCAGAATTAAAGCCTGCTTTTATTAGCAGTTTTTAAGGCAGGGAGCAGTGTGATATCTTCTTGAGCATCTTTAGAGAACAGCAGCATCATAGCTGCTAGAAGAGCTTTGCAATCTATGTGTGTTAATTACTGATAAAAATTCTTGTAATAAAGTAGGTATGATTCTAGTCATGGATTTCATTAAAAGTGAAGTCCAGCCTGGACATCTCACTGGCATGCAGTGAGGAAGCCTGTTGCTTAAGTCAGGAGTGGTTTATATCCTCATTATATCCTCAAGGTGTGTGCTTCCATGAGAAATGCTCTGCTCCCAGTGGTCTGGAGAGTGTATTTGATCTGCCCTTCCTGTACTCCCCAGTCTGGCATAAGAAGGAGGGAGACCTCAAAAAATCCACTTCTAAACCTCACCAGTAGGACTTGGACACAAAAAAGAGAGGATTAATGAAAATCCTGTCTGCCCAAAGGCATTTTGATTTTTTTTTAAATTCAATTCAGTTAGTCTAATTAAAAATGTTAATTTTTCTTGCAAGCTTTCTTTTCTACCCTCAGACCACACAGCATTTCTCTATTGGCAAATGATGGGCATATAATTAGTAATGGATGTGACTATGACTTGCTTTTTATGTTCTATCACTTGTCATTGTTACACTTATCTGGTTTTTGTGCTCCATCTCCAGTTCTTTTCCTGTTCTGACAATTGTCATTATGGCAGCTTTTGCAGAAGAGATTTGTGTAACCACATGGTGCCTAGCTCAGGGAACACCTTGCATCCTGAGGACTACAGGTTGCTGCCATGAGTGCATTTTAAAAGCAACAGCCATGTCATAGAGAGACATCTCGTCATTGAAGGTGCCCCCAGGGAGTTGTGGCCTGCTCCTCTGCCAACCCAGGACACTTTGGGCACGTCTGTCCTGCAATGTACACTGCACTGCAGAAACCAGCACCGTGTTTTTTCCTGAGTATTGTGCATCCATGGTTAAGTTAGGTGTGAAAACCTTCTGTAGATCTTACTATGATCAAAAGGGGAAGCAGATGAAGAAATGTGTTGCCTGTCATCGTGACCAGCGATATACAAGCAGTCTGCTGGGGTTTTCTGTGTGATTGCAAAAGGAGGGGAGGGAGGAGAAGAGGAGAAGGGTGGCTCACACAGCAGATGATGTGATTGATCAATATGTTAACTAGCGTAGCAAAATCCCATCTGTTTATATGGTTTACATCTTTCCCAGCTATGAAGCCAGTATGAGAAGAAAAGAAGCACAGAAACAAAATCCATTATGAATGAACAATTGGAGCCCTGTCCTGTTACTGATGAAATTAGCAGAGTTTCAAGAAAAATAAGATCATGTCTTAAGAAAGAGTCTACATGAACATTCACTAATACTTTCCTCCCCTAATTCTGCTTGGCAAGAGAATGGGGCTTTTTCTCTCGAGATCTCTATTTTTTGTTCAAAATTTGGTTAAGCCATTGGGTTTCCCCTGCAAAAATCAAATGGAATGTAGAACACAGAATATTATAAAAAGGGAGCCTTTTATAACTAATTGCTACTTGTGGTTGTTTTTCATTTTCTGTCTGCATAGTTTCTCTTACTCCTGTTGGCAATGGAAGTGTGGGATAGTAAAACACATTGAGATCCAGACCTATTCTGATAATTGCATTTCTTCCTGTTAAAATATGATTACACTTAAAAATTACTTGTGCTGTGAGCAGATTCTATGGAGTAACAGCACCATGTCTGCCTCTTCTTTCCATAGTTTTTGCAAAAGTAGCTGAAGTGGCTTTAATTGTGAATGAAGCAATGTTTATGGTTTCTTTAATCACTGTTTACTTTCAGTAAGAGCTTTTTAAAGTAATGGGAGTAAAATATATTCTTCTATCAATCTTTCTAAACATTAAGAATGCTATGTAGAAAACTATTATAATTTAATCATAGATGTACTCATCTAGGGGGAAAAAAATCACCAGAGGCATGCATGCAGAAATGTCTTAGCTGTGTATGCAGATTCTCAAAAAAAGGGCTGTGAATGTATAATTCTGCATGCACAGAAATTCAAACTATCAACATTTTGACTTCTGTCACAGTATATGTGTTCTGTGGCATGCCTGATGAAAAGCTTTTGTGATCTGCCAGAAGATAACTATTATCTCTTACAAACACAGAATCAAGGGTAATTCATGTTCAGTCAGTCTGTCTTTAGGATCTCCTGGAGGTGGGCTGGGGCAGAAGGCAGAAAGTAAAGGTGCAGAAGGTGTGGTGCAGAAAGTAAAGGTGCAGAAGGTGTGGTGCACACAGGCATCTGAGAAGAGAGGCGGCAGTTTTATAGTGAAGTTAAGAAACTCAGTTCTCCCAGAGCTGAAGTACAAATGGTGATATTTTTTGATCTAGCCACAATTTGGAGTACAAATCTGAGTAATGACAAATGTATTGATTTTCCATATAAAGACATCAGAGTCCAATCTCCCTGAATTGCAAATTTTGTCTGAATCCCAAGGTAATTTAGATTGCTTTGATGATATCTATTCAATATGTGGCCTCCTAGGACTACAGTCTTTTTCTTATTCTATTTTTCAACACCTGCCATAACAGAGCCTTGGCCTTAGTCTGCAGGAACTATGTATTAACAATATTTCTACTACTACCATGATGCTAATAATTTATAGCTCTAACATGTCTCATATCTTTTCCAGCAGCCAAGAAAACTCCCTTCTCTTATCTGCCGCTGTTGAATTCGGAGATTAATACTTTCTTTCATGTCCTTCCACTAACCTTAGATATTTATGGTAACATCAAGTTCTTTGACAGTCTTTGTGTCCTGCTCCTTAATTTCTGAGAGAAGATACAGTGTTCTGGCTTCCCCCTAATCAGCCATGTGTTATGTTCTGGTGGAAAGCCATTCTCTGCAAACTTTTTTCTCTCCAACAGTTACTGCAGTTTATGAGTTCTTGTCTTTGGGGGGAGAAAGAATTTAATCCCTACATCCATTCTATTCATTCTCATTTAAGAAAATAATCCATGCTTTTTAAAATTTCTTTTTTCATTGTTTATCCTTTTCAAACCTGTAGTTGGCTTGAGTTTTTGTCCTTTAATATTTCTTTTAATAAAGTGGTGTTGCCAGTGGACTTTTATGAAACCACTTCCTCCAAGTTATTTTTTGAGCTATCTTCTTCTGCTCTTCATTAATTTTTATAGTGCATGAAGACTGATAATTCTGCATCTTGTCAAAACAGCAACGTGTATTTGGAGAATGTGAAGAACTCAGCACGTATGTAATTGATCTCTAGGCTTTTGATAGTTAGTTAGCATTTCTTTCAGGACTTGCTTCTCAAAAGCAGTCTTTTTATAGCCGTATGGAAATATTTCAGATGATTAAAGAAAGGGAGAAAAAAACCCTCTAAAGTCAAGTATCATATACAAGAATCTGGCATTGACAAGATTTTAGGTGAATTTTGAAATAAGGTCCTGAAAGTATCTATGTGTTTACATCAGTAACAGACATTACATTAGCTTTTAAAAATCCACAAATGGTGTAAAATCTGAATGATTTTATAAATGGAAAACTGTGTATTTCAATATCAAATTGTTATTTCAAAATCTGTGTTTTAGCTCTGTGCAGTAGTGGCAATTTTGTTCAAAAGGTGTGACCAGGAAAGGAAAAAACCACGACAGGAACAACGTTGCCTGGGTGAAAGCTCCATTTGGGTCACATGAACAATACTGGTTTGCAATGGTTGATGAGCTGACATTCAGTTGAATCACATGGGAGTGCATGTGGGTGAGACTTTCAAGGGTGCCTGACTTACTGATGCCAGAAAATTCTAACAGCACTAAAAGTGTGAAAAGGGTGAATGAAAATCATGAATTTGGCTGAATTCAGCTATTGTGTTTAGGTACAGAAGATAATTTGGAAATGACAAAAAAAATTGACAATATGTTACTATCTGTGTAGAAATAAATTAAAATATTTTCCTTTGAATCAAACAACTCAGTCCATGTTGATATAATTAGGAATCTTCCCCAACTCAACCTGCAAATAAAAAATAAAAAAAAAAAACAAAACCATAAGTTCTTCAACTCTGTTTAGTAAATCAGAGGGGCACTCCTTGAATTTTCCCAATGAGCCAATTTAATTCAGTTTCTCATGAGTTCAGTGTATCACTACACTGAGCATTTGCTGCTCCTGCTCAGATTAAAGTTTTCTCCTCCTCTTTTCACTTGCTGCTCTGGTCAGATCCTCATCTGATGTAAATATCTGTGATCACTGTAGGGATGCTGCTGATTTACACAAGCAGGTGGTCTGGTTCCAGGCTGTTTTACTGCTCTATGAAAATGGATTTGGTGAGCTTTTTTTGTAAATGTCTGAGCTTTTTTTGTAAATGTCTGAGCTGAGTTTATTATCATCTTAGTATGCCTCAGACAAGTGGGTTCTTTTAAGAGTGTTTTCATTTTATTTCTTAAGAGAATGTTATGTTTATTCTTTCTTTATTACTTAAAGGCTGCATTGAAGAAACAAATTGTCCATTGAGGTGGGTTTAGTGGAGCATTTGTTTTGTTCTTGACAGAATGGTTCTCTGCATCCATTAAAAAGTATGAACAAAAAGGAAAGGCATTTTATTAAAAGCTTTAAGTGAAATAACTGAGTGAATGAGTATGTGGCTAGACTTGAACTGGCAGGTGGGGACCCTCAGTCCCTTAATTAAGGTGAATGAATCAGGGGAGACTCTGAGCCTCTACCTTGTAGCTGTGTAGCAGACAAACCCTCAGCTGGTTGGAACCTGGAGTTCTGCTGGGTTTTTAGGGTTTCCAGTTGCCTTTTGGGGAACGCCACCTCCTCCTGCCAATGCAGGCCAGGACTGGCCCTGCTGCTCCTGGGCAGGGCGGGAAGGAGGGAAAGGGAGGGAGGGAGGATTGCCATCTCCTTGACAAATATTTGCTGTACAAAGCTTGGTGGTGTTTGCACATGTCAGTGTGGGCTTAAAAAATTCATACAGACCTGTAATTGAGAAAAAGAGAATTGATGTGGGCAACCTGTGCCATTGCATACTCCATCCTGTCCATAGCCCGTGATGCCCTTGGGGAGTGCAGTGAGAACCATGGCTCTGAAACGCTGTCCCTCATTTTGTGCAATGAAAGTGCAAGGGCTGGGTTGGCAAATCTGCTGTGTGGGAAGGGGGTGGCGTGAAATGTCTCACTGTGATTCCACCAGTGCTCCTGCAGCCTGGTGTTTGCTCCCTTCTCCTGCCGCTGTAGCCGAGTCCAGCATCTCACTGGTCCTTGTGGCTGCCCAGTGCAGCTGTGAGCAGAGAGGAGAAATGGCTAACCATGGAGGGTGTCAGTGTCCATAACAGCTCATGAGGTGCACCATGTGGAAACTTTTAGTAGCAAATGATAAGTGAAGGTCTGAGAAAGATGGAGCTGTTGTGGGATGGGAGCGCCATGAAAATGCAAAAAATTGACCACTTTAAATAAAGTAAATCCGTACATAGGCCTGCAAATGATAGGACAGTAGTGCTGTGAAGAGTACTTAAACTGCTCAAAACTGATTTTAGTAACATGCAGTGAAGCTGTCATTTACCAAAGCTGTCAGTTACTTGATTATAATTTATACCAGATGATATTTAAGGTCACAGTTGTGGTATTTTCTTATTTACCGTCTAAACTATAAAAAGACCCAGAACATTTCACCCTAGGGAATCAAAAAATGGTTGCTGCTATTCCTTCTTATGGAGTAATCTAGAGTCTGCTCTAAAGCAGGTCTTCTGAAGTCTCTAAGTCAAGAAAGGTTTAAAATTTCGTGCTTTGATGGACTGTTCTTCCATGGCTTCCATAGCAAAGACTGAGATAAACTAAGCAGGAATAAATGAAACATGTTGGAAGTTCAAACAACAAAAAAAGATGGTCTTTGGAGTTCTTGCCAATAAATAGAAATCAGAAAAATACAATTTTGACACCAAATTTGTCATTAATCAAACTTTCATATGTGTTCTTCCAAAATTTTTTTTTCTTGTGTCAAACACATGAACTAAAACATTTTCCTTATAATGTATATTCCATTGCTGTTCTAAGTAGAGATTTTTTTTTCTTACTGGACTGTAATCCTAGATGCCAAAAATATGCAGGGCCAGATGAGTAAAAGTCACTTTTTTGGGTAGTCCAAAGAGTGCCAAGGTATCCTTATGCATTTCAAGCGTTAGTGTGGAAAATAGTTTTCACAGGAAATGGCGCATTATGTCCCTGTCTCCCTTCGATAGCTCTGATACAGGGTGTTCACAAAATGATGTGAGAGTACTGTACTTATTGGACTTTCTCACCCTTTTTATCTCTAGTTACATAAGCCTCTTATCTGGCTCCTCTTTGGCCAAACAGCTGCTCAGAGCTGTGTTTAATAGTCAACACACAGCTGTGCCCCCTGAGCAGACAGGACCTCCACACATAGTGTTCACCCAGATGTGCAACATCAGTACCAGCACAGAGCTGGGGTGACACAGGAGTAAAACAGTCCCCTTTAACCTCCCAGTCTAAAACAGATGGAGGTTAGACGGTCTCACCTGCAGGCTGCAAGCCTTGGTGGCCTGGTGTTGATCTCATGTTCCACATGCTCTTAGAGACCTATTCTGGTCATGCCTCAGCCAAGCATCCTAGTCCTACCTGCTGTCCAGGCACATGCATACCACCATTGTGTGCATCTCTCCCTTTTTGTTGTGCAATCTGTGTCAGGAAGTGTAAAGCAGAACCTGAGCTAGCTCCCTTAAATCTTCTGCCGTGATACCTACAGCATTTTTTCTCACCATTAGGCTTTCAGCTAGGCGGGGGCAAACTGGGTTTGGTGGGTTCACCAAGTTTCTCTGGAAGCTTTAATGTGAGGGGATGCTGATGGTGTCTGCTGCTTAACCTTAAGTCATCTCGTGTGTCTTCCGAAAGTTGGAGGAATGAAATGTGTTCTTTGGTGTTCCTGCTGGTGAGATCTGTAGCCAAAGCTGGCTGAATTTTTCATCATAACCACAATTCTTTTTTTAGTCAAACATTTCACTGAATCCACAGTCAAAGGGTGACTTTGAAGTTTGGCTTTGTCTCCAGCACAACTGCACGGGGGACTTCAGCCTTCCATTTAAAAGTGAGAGTTCATTGAAAGGTCCATGAAAGTGAAGGATTATTTAATTACATCCTGATTTCCCAACACAATACTCAGCCCTGCTCAGAACATAAAGATACATAATGTCTGCTCCCCGTGGAGTCCTAGCACTAAGTCCTGGTTATCCCTGCCTCCACGTAGGTTTCAGTGTTTTCATCTTCTCATGTAGGATCTGTTGTGCCTCTAACTTAACAAACCTAAGAATAAGTTAGACTCTTCCTTTTTTTCATCAACATCCCCCCATACAGGCTAGAAGAAATGTTTCCAATAACTTCCTCTTGGTAACTAGCCAAATAGCTGTTTTTCCAGAAAGGACTCTGGAAGCTGAGGTGTGTAAATCAAACCTTTGGAGCAAGCCCCCTTTCCAGTTTTGGTTTTGGCTTACGGTGGTCAGGATGTGTCTGTACTGGTATGAGAGATGGCTGCTGCCTGTGGTACAGAAGCCCCTGAGCTTGTGGGCTATGCTGATACACACCAGTATCATCTTCCCAGCCTGTGGTCCCTATATATTCGCAGTGAATGAGCTCTCCTGCACTTCAACCACATGTAGTTTTGTTCCTAGGTGAAGGACTAAGGAAATGTCTAGTTGATCCTTTGGTGCAAGATCATAACAATAAAAGAAGGCCACAGCCAAGAATTTTATGTGCCTGGAAACTTCGTTGAATTGCAATATCTATCCACATGACAGCTCTGCAGCATTCTGATGCCAGACCTCCAGAGAATACCCTAAGCACTTACAGGAAAGATCCCCCGCACTTCAAGTTCTCAGTACTTTCTGTATGCATGACTTAAATTACTTTCCAGACTTGGAATTTTGTTTCTCAACACGGGTTTTATCTAAATGATGTAAAGCCACCCCTGTGGCCCTACTCGTGTTCTGCCTTCACGCCAGGAAAAGGTCTCAATGTCTGCTGCTCTCCTTGCACCAGTGCTGTGGTTTTCAGCAGGAGAAAACTGAGGCATGGCAGGGGCAAAAAGGGGGCTATGGCACGCTCTGCTCTGGTCTGAACTGTCAGAGACTGATGACAGAATGCCTTGAGTAGAAAGCAGAAAAGCTGCTTTTTTGGCTAAATCTCAAGTCCTGGTCCTTGTGCCAAAAATTTCTCCTACATTTTACCTCCATTGATTGCTTGGAAAGTGGACAAGCTATCTTTGAAGCATCATCCAGAACCCATCTGTCCCTTGAGATGAGACAAAAGTCACCTGAATTCTCTTGAACAAATAGAAAAATCACAACACAGGCTTCTGGTTCCTTGGAGGAGATTAAGCTGTGTCCTGATTTTGAAAAGAGAGTTAATTTTTAGCTGTTAGGCTAATCTGTAAAAAGGAACTGACTACCAACAGTCATATTTTAATACAATGAGATCTGCCTTTTTTAAAAACGATTTAGGTTACTTTATGGTATTAGGTATTTAGTGCACCTGCCTTAAAGGGACTGAAATATCCCCACAAGCTCTTATCTTTGCACAACACAGCTGGTTGATATATGGACTCTAAGAGACAAAAAACATGTCCATGGCAAATGCAGTCCAAGGAAAGGATTGCCAGACATTCCATTATAGGAAGTGACCTTTCACTCTCTTTCAGAGATTTTGGATCTTCAGTACTGACATAGAGGGTAAGGAAACATCACATCACAAGAGAAAATTGCCTTGATTTGTCTTATGGAACAGATCTCCTTTTACTATCTAATGTTCCAGCATGTGACCTCCACTCTGTAATTGCCTATCTATCTGCTACAATATGTTCAACATGAGAAGACTTTCCCCTTTTGATTGGATTTTCTTTTTCTTTCCATCAACATTTTTCTTTCTGTAAGAAAATTCCATGTCTGCTTCAGACTTTGAAGTGCTTGAGCAAAACAGTTTCTAAAATAGTATTTTAAAACAAATTCTCTTTTAAGACCTGAGTTATGCCAGACTTATGAGGCAAAAAGTCCTTGTTTGGTTGTAAAAACCTGAAAAATAGTAAAGGGAAAATGGAAAAGGAATATATTTTCATTGCACCAGGAGACTTTGAAGGAAGCTTCCCATAAAAGTGTACTTTCTTGAAGCCACTGCCTAAACAGGAAAATTTGGAGTGCCTAAGTTTGCAATGTGCTATTTCTTTGGAAAACATTATGATCCGATGTCCAGTGTTGATATTTTTGCTTAATAGCAATTGTGTCTCTAATTGGCACCATCTTGTCCAAGGCACTACAAAAGTTTTATGTACCAGCCTTCTTACAAAGATGCTGGCACTCACTGCAAACATCTGCTTCAGTTATCATGTTTCCTTTAAGCTCTTTGTGGCACCAGGAGAACCATTTCCCTCTGTACTTTATTTCTCACAGTTTCTCAAAGTTTTATGTTTTTATGATCATGGGGATATATGCATTAGTCTTACTACACGTCATTAGAGCTACACATTCTTGATATACATATTTTCCTCTTTCATACTTAATTATGAAATCCCAAGAAAAAAAATACATAAATATACAGCATTCAGTTTGCTGTTGGTTTAAGGGTCCAACAGAGTTGCATTGCAACACTACTGCCCATCATGATAGAACTAGCAGTTACCGAAGTGTTTTGTATGTTGGCCTAATATATGTTACTTTTCTGAAGACACTTCTGCTTTACCATAAGACATTCAGGATGTTCTTTTGTGTAGAAGAAAATCTCTATCAAGAGGTCAAATAAAAGCAAGTAATACAAGTCACTGCTAAAAGAAAATGCCTCTGAGTTTGGTATCTTTGTAAACATAATTAAGGAATTGTTTTCTCAGTATTCATCTGTGGAAGTCTGAGCCCCCACTGAAGCGTACAAAAAGAGAGCCTTCACCCCACCAAAATGCAGTCCTGCCTGTTCTTCATTTCAGGACTGTTTTTTTAGTTCTGTATGCAAAATGCAGTTATGATGGTGACCATTTCATGGGGAAAACAGTATTATCAAATTCAAATAAAATTATGCTTATTATAGTGAGAAGCGTAGCAACAGGCTGTCTCTTGGAATTATGTGCCTGGACTTCATTATCAATTGCTCATTTAATATCCTCAAAGTGGTCTTTGCTGAGGTCATGTTCAGCCACAGATTGACTGTGTACCCAACTAAGTGGGGTTGCTCTTCACAGAACCACAGGCAGGCTAGCAATCCTTTTGTTACCAAATGGATGATGGCTCTGAATTGAATTTTAGATGTTTTCATTCTTTGATACCTTCTGTACTGGTATTGTGCACTGGCTAATTTTGTTTCTTTCAATTAAAGCTCAATTTTTTGGTTTGTTTGTTTTTGGGGTTTTTTTGGGGTTTTTTTTGTAAATTCTCTATAGATGTATTCTTCTAGCAAAGATCTGCACACAGCTCAGGGACTTGAAGTGAGCTGATTGCATGTGAGTTCTGAATTTAGCTGAAC
Source organism: Cettia cetti (assembly GCA_013401135.1). Classification (NCBI taxonomy): domain Eukaryota; kingdom Metazoa; phylum Chordata; class Aves; order Passeriformes; family Sylviidae; genus Cettia; species Cettia cetti. The sequence continues at coordinate 18,902 of VZUI01036984.1, read as the reverse complement.
ATGCACAGAGCATTTTTTGATATGCATCCATGACAGAACAGGTTGTGCATTGAACTCTGATGTTGCTTGGAGTATCTTTCATGCTCCTGATATAAAGGAGAGGCCTGTTGATAAGAGAAGGAGCAGGTACCTGGAGCTTCTTCTTTGAAGTCCAGTGGCAAACCAGCCGATTTGATAGTGTTTCATCAGCTCCCATGGGAATTAGGTTCACTTTTTAATTGCTCATTTGCTAAGTGGTAAGTAACATGTTACGTGGTAATGCTGTTCTCTTTTTTGGGTCTTGATCCATCAAACTCCTTAAGTATGATCTTACTTGTAAGTTTGTTGTGACCTTGATATACATGGGGTTATTGAAGTTGTATGAAGCTGAAACTTCAAGTGATGTTTCGGATGGATTCACTGCCTTAATATACTCCTAAATATACACCCGTATACCAGATTGGCTGTTTCTCAGTTTAGTTCCTCTGCAAGAGACAATTTGCATCTTTTAGCCTGGCTGGGATTATGCTGTACATGTTTTATCACTGACCATCCCCATCCTTTCCTTCCTTTGGTTTGCCTTCTTGGAGAATGCTGGTGAGTCGTGATGGGAGCAGAGCTGACATTAGGTGAGTTAGGCCTCTGCTATTAAAAAGACAGAGATGTCTAGGACTACCATATAGTATTATATTCTCCATTAGAGAGCAGAAGTGTGATGTTGTGTTCACTGTCTAGGATTTATTTTATTGTTTATATCCACTCAAACAAACCAACCCAGAAAAAAACCCAAACAAGCAAACAAACAAAAAATCCCCCTCCATTTTTTAACGAGGAAACTGACCTTACAGATTTACATCTTCCCAACAAGCTGTGACCAGCTATGGAATACACTATCTTGGCAATGAACTCTGTCATCTTTTCATCTGATTTACACAGAACCTTATGGATAACAAAGTTACTGCTTATTGCAGGAGGGTGTTAAAGAAAAAAAAGGCAGTGACTGCCTGAACAGACTGCCATAAATACAAATCACTTGGCATACCTTGGCCCGAGATGAACTGATTTGTGGTCTGGATTCAAAAGTGTTTTACTGTTCTTTGCTTCTCTGTGGATTCAGCTATTTAGATCAGGCTAATTTTCAACTGGAGGAACTGAAGAGCTATTATTCTCCCTGAAGGTTATCTCATTTGTTTAAAAACTGGTGGCAAACCACTGACTGCTGTATTTTTATTTTTTTTTTTAGACAACAGCATTGGGGGAGGAGAGTTATATCTGGAAAACTCCCATGTGCAAAATCCCAAGGTCCTTTTCTGAAATAACAAATACTTTCACAAGTAATAAAATGAACTTCACCATGGTTCTCAGAAACTCTGTCCTCAGCTGTACCAGAGGATGAGCTCATCAGGTTACGCCCCGTGGCATTTCAGAGGGTATATTTCTTGTCGTAGTACATTCACAGTATCTTATTTTTTTTAATTTTTACCAGTGTATCAAAGTTGGTTGGCCAATTTCCCTAAGGGGAAGAATGACAGAAGCAAACTCACACAGAAGACAACACCTTAGGAAGTGAAGCTGAAATTCCAGAGACCTTAGAAAGGTGGAACTTAGTATTCCATACTGTTGGTTAAGTCTTTAGACAAAGTAATTTTCTTAATTCTTCTTCTTTCTAAAGGCATTGACAATTACAGACTCCCCTTGCTGGATATATCATAGAACACATGTCAGATTAGCTATTATCAGTTAGAAATTGCCTTTTAGGTTGGTTGGGGTTTTTTAAAATTATTGTTACTATTGCTTTAATGAAGGAATTCATTGTCTTTTGAATGATGATGATGATGATACAAGCAGACTTCTGTCTGTAGTAATAGGCGTGTCATGGCTAGGAAGAGTAGCTTTAAGAGAGAAGTGTTGATACATTGCTAAAGCTCATAAGGAAGTGCAGGCATCCATTAAAAACAGAGGATGAAATTTGTCTTTCTGATTCTTGCTGCTCCTGCAGCATGGCCTAGCTGAGAAAGGGAAACATGGGATGTACTGGGTGCCATGGTGGGGACTGTCTTGAGACAAGCACATTTTTCTGAATATTGAACTGTACCTCCTGGTTCCCACTCTGACACCCAGCTGCACTCCTTGCAGAGGGAGGAAGGCAAGCACTTTGGAAAATGCAGCTGCCTTGAGCATTTAAATGGGAGCTCCTCTAATTTGGACAGCTGGACTATCATGTATGCCATTATGTTTAAAATTAGTGCTTGCAAAAGAATTAAGAGAAAAAAAAAAGGAGAGATTAGTTCAGATAAATAAAATTTAGAGCAAGCTGCTTCGCAATCCACTCAGACTCTCTACAGGGAATTGCCTCACCAAAAAGGATATCTTCCAGATTCCTTCCCACTCATCTTCCTTATGAAATAGTTTTTCTCCCCCAGTGCAAGGATGTGTTTGTGGCTCCTGCCATCTAGAATATCCTCCTTCTGTGTATGGCCTAAATGGCCTTCTTGCCTTATGAGTTAGCACCTGCTTTTATTCACTGTGAGATGATTTTATATGCTTTTTAGTAAATGTGACAGGCAGTGCATTATGCGCTGTCGTGTTTTATTTACTCCCATAAAGCACTATGGAATACAGTTAGTATGTGACATCCAGGACACTGTGAAATGCTGCATTGTGTTGTGTTGCAACATGGGACAGTTCAGTGCCTTAAAAGACACACTATCTTTTCCTTTGCCTATATCATTTATAAAGTGGTTTTCATCCTGACTTTCCCCTTGGTGAATGTATGATTTCCATGAGTTCTTCAATGTATCTGATGAGGACAATGCTTGTCTGCTTGGAAAGGCCTTATTTTAGTCTCATAGCTTTGCTGATACAAAAGGTACGAGAGTTGCTCACATCTCCTCAAGCTGTTTCCCAGATGCCTGATGATGCATGAGGAGTCAACCTCCTGAGAGCGAGTCTGGGTTGACTGTTTTCTATCTATGCCTGTTAACACTGTGAAATCCCAATGAAAATCCCCCCTTAGAAAATTGTAGTGTTTGATTACAGTGATGGCTACACTAGCACTGTAATTCAGGTTGTAATTTAGTGCATGGTGAGGAGGATGAGAGGGAATCAGGCTGTTTCTGAGCTCCTGAAGTCTGCTCCAGCATCAGGTGAAGGCTCTGAATAGCTTTAGATTTCATCCCATGTGGGCTGTAGAAACAGTATTTATGGCCATTCTCATCAAACATACTTTCTTCCTTTGTGTAAAGGGCTTTTCCTCAGAGTGGAATATTTGAATAACCCTTATTTTACTATAGTGAGACTTTGCTTTTCATGCTTTTTTCCAGTCTTTCCTCTACAGTGACTTTATAATTGCTACATTTGCCATGATGGAAATAACAAATCACTGTGCTTTGATTTTTAAGCTTCATAACACGTGCAGCTCTTTTGCTCCATACAACTTGGATACTGAAGAACTGTGCCAGCCATGACATTTCAGCACTAGTCTTGGTCAGGTGTGACAGCCTTGCAGGCAGAGCACTATAGTCTGTGGGACTCAGAGTTTAACTTAAAGAAAAAGCTGTGACAGACCCTCTTCTATCAAGAGTGCAAGAGTGCAGATAGTGTTCATTCTCAGTTGGTGTGCTGTGTGCACAGATGTTTTGTTTGGGGGTATATGTATGAGCATATTTCAGAGATACTGTCCCCAGATCCCTAATTTCAGCTGCTGATGACATGACGGTAAAGCCTGTGCTAGGACTGCCTGGGAAAAGGGAACCTTTCCCTCAGAATCATGAACCAGACTGAACCACACACTGGAATGCATGGTGACAGGGGGAAAATGGCAATGGTTTGCTGTCCAAGAAAGAAGAGTAAAGGACTCTCAGACACAGGATGAGTTTTGCCATGTTTTACTGCAGTAACTCGTTCTGACTTAGGGAATGGTTTTTTTCACTAGAATTTGTTATCATCAAATCTATTTTATTTTTATCCTTTTTCTTGGATGTTTTGGATAAAGTCCTGTGAAATATCTTGTCCTCTTGCTGTACTGGGTATTTTCAGAGTCCAGAGGTCCTCAGGATTTCAATAAGAACTCAGTAGTTTTGGCTGGACATTTTGTTTCATTCCAGATCAGGGAAAAAAAAAAAAACAAACAAAAAACACCCACAGATGTCCTTTTTACCCTTTTTACCCTTTTTTTAGAATAAAAGGAAATACAAAACAGATTTCAGCAAAGATGTCCCTGATGAAAATTGCAACAAGACTAATAGGTGGGTGGTCTTTATTTTCACCAAATTGGCACTTTCCCAATGCAAATTATTTGGTCAAAGCAGCACAAAACAAAACTAGCTAGTTCTGCACCTTGTGAGATAGGGTTGTATTTGCTTAGAAAGGGTGGCTCAGAGTGTGAAAGCATTTTGAAGATGTCACAATTAGATCTGTGGAGATAGTTTTATAAGAAACACAGACGTTTGTATTCTGAGTTTCAGGTTGTTTGGAAGCTAGAATTACTGTGCTGTCAGAAGAGTACAATGGACTGTTGTTAGACAGCCATGTTTTGCTTATCATGCAGGGAGGTATTTACTGCCATGAACCTGTGAAAAGCAACCTGAAAATTAGTTGTACTAATCATGAAGTTTGTACCATTTGTCTGGATTTCTGTTTTCAATTAGCATTTATAAAACAAGTATATTTATTTCAAATAAAGAGCTTAGAAAATTTGTCACAGTTTTGGGTTTTTTTTTAATGGTGAAGGTTTAGATTAGTGTGTGTGACAGATGGCTGCAGCTGGTTGCTTTGGTTCTGTATTTCTAGCCTTCACAGAGTGGCTTGGTAGAGATATTTTTCCCCCATTTGTTCTTCCTTAGTAGCCTGATTCAGGAGAAGGCACCAGTTTTCTATTTCTATTGCTTGCAGTGAAACTGGAGATTGATATGGCATTCAGCAGAGTGGAGTGATGTTCAGCTTAAGATAAAGACACAGAGTTTGGGTGTTTACACGAAAACAAGTGTCCAAATTCATGTAGATCCCCACACATCAGGTGGGGAAGGAACACAGGTAGCTGTCCCACAGGTGGAGGCTCAGAGCTGCGTGTCTTGACTGGGAACTGAAACCTGCTGTGATCTGCATGTCACCTTGGAGCCTTCTGATCATCAAAATGTCCACATACTAAAGTTCTCAATGCATGGAAGAATGGTTGTTTGCAGTTCTTTGATGCAAACTGACCTGAATTCCAGTATCAGAAACAGCTGGGCACTGCAAGTGTGTGGTGCAACTGAGAAGACGTTTTGACTTTTAGAGAGCTGGGTCTTGACGCAGTTTCTGTAATCCTTGGAGCCATGGATTTACAGCAGCACAGGTTTTACCTCAGGATAAGTAAACTTGAGGAACAATTGAATATTTGCTCAGGCAAAAGTTGTAGAATTTTAATTAAGTAAAGACTTGGCTATTTGTCTTGAAGTTACTGAGTAAGATGGTTGATGGGACAGGATCTGGCCTCAGTTACATTGGTATAAGCATGGAGTAGCTGACTGAGTAAATGGACCATAGGCAGAAAATGGTTCACACCATATAAATAAAATCAAAACATCACCTTACACGTTTCTGAGAGGAAATAATTAAACACAGTAAAGAAATTTAAATTCATCCATACTCACTTTCTTGCAGCCCTTCATTGCTGCTTTTGTTTAGAGGGCATTGCTCCCCAGAACACAAAATTTGGGAAGCAGGACGGTTTACCTTTTTATTTTAGTCTGTCTTACTTCATTGTTCTTAAGCTTGTAGCTTTTATTAAATTTTAATTCTGTTTTAAAACTGAAGTGGTCAGAATGAAATTATATAATCAATATAAATGTAAAAATAATGATACATTTCTTGTAAAATAAAGAGTCTATATACTTGAGTTCTGTTGTTCTTACTGTTTAATAGGGGATTGAATTAAGAGAAAATACACTGTACTTCCTATTTAATAATAACTGCTCCTAGACCCAACTTTTTATAGACTTGAAATGCAAATAATTGTGCTGTGTTGTAAACTGTTGTGTTTTTTGCCTTCCTGTAACTGGAACAACATACTAATTTCTACAAGTTGTGACTACTAACAGAGAGCAATCACCTCACAGACTTGTACCGAAAAGAAGAGACCATCAGCGTGGCAGGGAACGGCTGCATCCACAGTCCTCGCTTCCCCAGCAGCTACCCCAGGAACCTCCTGCTGACATGGCGGCTCCACTCCCCTGAGAGCACCAGGATCCAGCTGGCTTTTGATAATCAGTTTGGGCTGGAGGAACCCGAAAATGAGATCTGCAGGTGAGTGGCAAGTGAAAGATTGCAAAGGGCAACTTTGAGCTTACTGGCCTGAGACTGCAAAGCAAAACCAGGGTATCTCTGGTCAGGTCTAGGATGTCCTTGCAAGGAGGACAGACCAGCTGAAACTGACCTTTGGGTTAATAAATTTTTTTTGAGCTGTCCTGGACCTGAAGCAGTTTTAGTCCTTCTTTAACACTTTAGGCACAAGGTACTTGTATGCTCAGATCCAGCTATCTAACAACATAGGTGCTCCTTCAATAGGATTTTGTCCTCTATCACCTCTGTTGCATTTCAGCCAGGCAAGAAACCTCCTTCTCAGCAGGTGGAGTGCTCTAGGAGGTTTGGAGTAGGTATGTGTTTATGGTGGGGTGTGAGGGACAGATAAAAATGCATTGAAAAATACAATTATGTTCAAATTACTTGCTTATCTTTATTTTTACTCTGCACTGGTAAAATTCCTTTCAAAACTTTTAACTATGGGTCCACAAACATTGGTGTGCTGATGCATGCTGATGTATCTATCAATCTATTAAAGCCTACCCTCCTATATCCCAGTTGCTTTGGTTCCTCTTTTAAGCAAAAATGACCTTCAGCTCAGATGATCTGGCTGATTAACCTGTTTTGCTTTAGTAGAATACAGAGGTGAATCTTGCCAACATTCACTAAAACAGTATAAATCCACGTGTTTATGGGTTTTTTTTCTCAGCTCTCCTTTCTGTGGGAGAAAACAGGCTCAGGATTCCCATGCCCTCCTGAAGGCAGATTGCTGTGATGCTACTTACTTAAAATGCTCAAGTGTCAGCATCCAACTCTGCCTGATCATGATGTTACTTACACCTTATCTATGCAGAGAACTTGGTTGTTAGTGTTTCTGCACACCCAGCCTCTTCTTATCTTATCTTTGTCAATTATTTTGTGTTTGTAGGGTTTGGCATCTCTGCAGGCATTTTACAGGGTGGATTTTTTTTTTCTCGTTTTTCTTTGTTAAATTTTGCAGGTTTGTTTTCCATGTAGTAATAAAAGAATGCAGCCTAAAACTGGCTCTCCTTCCCTGCTCCTTGGCAGGTCTGCTCTGGTGATGTTGGTCCAAAATCAGCAGCAGAGTCAGTAACAACAGTAACCTCCCAGTACCCCAAATGCTTTCCCAGATTCAGGGCCTAATGCACACAGAAGCGCCCTGTTAATATTTACATAGTGGATAAACTGTGGCTGACCTTAAAGCATTGCAACTTTGAAACAGAGGGCTAATTTACTGTGGAAAAAAAGATGAAGTATTCTCTGTCAAAAGCCATTAAAGGTGGTGGCACAGTGAGGGAAAGTCAAGCTGTTCCTGGCATTATGTGCTTGGAGAGCATCTTGGAAGACAGTCTGCCTGCTTTTTCCAGAGCAGCTAATTTAGAATTCAGAGAAAAGCAAAGATCTTCCATCATCCATAGTGTCTATAGAAGCTGGAGAAATATCAAATCCTTTTCTGCAGTAAAGCTTTCCCTAGAGTTTCTGGAAGACCTTTATTTGAGTAGTATTACTTTCAGAGTGAGGACTTTTTTGGTCAGACAGCTTGTGAGGGTTTAAGTCTGTTAAGTACTCTGTGCAGCTGGATTTTTTGCTAATGCTCAATATATTTTTCAAAACTAGATTCTTTCTGCAGCTTCAGTCCCTGACAATCCCTGCAGCGCTGCTTTAGAGGAACAGCCAGAACTGTTTTAATTGAAATGAATGCCGAGAGCTGAGCATATGCTTGAAGGCTGGGCACACTGGACAAGTAATTCAGGACCTCAGCACCTTACCTTGCTTTTGTATTTGCTTTTCACCTTAAGCTTTTTGCTTCAGAAACTTCCTAGTGTTTTCTTTCAATTTTTCATTAATGCTAATTATTGCAATTTGCATACTATTAAGACTGAACTGATTGAAATTCACTCAGGCTGAGGAATGGAAAGGTATATTTTAGCAGAGCTATATTTTTTCAGAGCTTCTGAAGAAGGAGAGGAAATATTCAAGGTCTTACAGAATGTTCAAGAAGTGCAGTTAGCATTTCCACAGGCACTTGATAAGAGCTGATTCTGAAAAGCAATTAAATTACCCAGCCTCTGAGGCTTCTTGGATGCACAGAAGCAACTGAGAATACACCTACTTCTATGATCGTTGCAGCAAAACCTCAGCTGTTGAAAGTAGATATAATCCTTGAAAGTCCATAGATTTTCCCTGGTTTTGCTACTTAGTCTGGCTTCTGGCTTCCAAAACTGGGGAGGCCAGTCAGGACAGCTTCCACCAAAGCTTACAAGGCTATCTCCTGCTGAACACCACAACTCCTTGTATTGCTATAGGCATTCAGAGTTCTGTGCTGCCCAGGGGGCAGGGGTGGATGTTTGGGAACTCTGCTGGGTACCACATCCATCACCACCAGGGAGTGGGAGCTGGGGATAGTGGAAAGAGATTGAGGCAAGTTTACCTCTGCCTGGAACTAAATTTTGGTGTGTTACAAAAAAAGAATATTTCAGCAGTTCAGGCAGATTTAAGTGGTCATGGTGGATCTGTTATTTTCTGTTCTGTGCAATTTGGGGTTGGTGAATATAAAAGCAGCAGAGCTGATATTCTCAAACCACATAGTACTTGTGGTTTTTTTCTCATGGGCTCTCAGCAGAAAAGAAAAGCAGGTCTGTTATTTACAGAACTACTCAGCTCCCACAACTGAGCAAGGAGGAGGGTGCTTGGCTCACAGACCTGGGAGTGGGGAGCAGTGCATTGGTAGAAAGAATCTCTTTAAAGGTCTGAACTCCCTCTTTGGAGGGAGCAGTTACTTTGATAATAGAAAACATTCCTGGTAAAAACCTCCAGAGTTTTAAGGCTTAACTGTACTGTGAGGATGGCACTCAAGTTGCCCCTCTTGTCATCACCTCTGCCTCGTGGGCAGCAATGTGTGGGGCCTAATTCTGGCACCAAAGATATTGAGAGACGTTTTGTCATAGATTTAGTAAAAGCAGAAATTTATTTTCTGTCCCCTTTATTTTCCATTTCCAGCGCAATAACTGTACTCATTTCTTTCTTTATTTATATGGTCATTTATACGTAAGCAGGCAAATGCTTAGGCTGGAGCTGTGAGTGCTGCCACTGTGTCCCTTTATCCCTGGAGTTTAGTGCCTTCTGCTCCTTGCAGAGCCCTCTTTGGGCTCAGGGACCACTGCTGTGGCATGGGTGCCTGGCCAAGATGTGACTTTCCACAGAACAAGATGTGCTGTTACATTTTCCCTGGTGACAGCATGCACATGAACTCCCCACTGCAGCACAGGGAGCGGCACCATGCTTTCCTGCTTGAAAGCTAGACATAAATCTTTCCAAATGAGCTACAGCAGCAATGTGCTACCTACAAGGAAGGTCCTAAATAGCACCTTTCAGTAAGTAGCATGCACTGCCCTGCGTCCCTCCAGCCTCTCCCTTTGCTCCTGGCACAGTGGCTGCCCTCTCTCTTGCCCTCTGACTGACACAGCAGGCGGGTGCCTGTGGCTGCTGTGCTGCAGGGAGTTGGGCAACCACAGAAAGTGCACACAAGTGCTTGCAGCTGCTCAGGTTGGGCAGCCTGCCTTAAATAATATTTTATCGTGTCTCTAAATTATTTACCCACCACATGAAATGCAGTGTGTATGCTTACTGTATACTAAGCACATGCAAGTGCCTCTTACTGCTTTTTTAACATGGTAGCAAATACTGTCATGTTCCAGGAGCACAGAAATCAGTCATTTGAGCACTCAGGCAGTAACTTGCAGCTTAGTGTATTTTGTGGCACACTAACTTGTCCACCATTTGTAATATTTAGTCTAATGTTTTGGAGTGGAGAACAGGGGACAATTGTCTTTGTGTCTCCTGTCAATTTGCAAGCACCCTCTGTAACCAGAGTCAGCAAAAACTGATACTTCATGCTCTTTTTTAGGTATGACTTTGTGGAAGTGGAAGATGTATCAGAGACCAGCACAGTTATTCGAGGACGGTGGTGTGGACACAAGGAAGTACCTCCAAGAATAACATCAAGAACAAATCACATAAAGATAACCTTCAAATCTGATGACTACTTTGTGGCTAAACCTGGATTCAAGATATGTTATTCTCTTGTGGTAAGTCTCCTAGGGGTAATAGGGGTAAGAGACAGCTAGCAGTGTAAAAGAGCATCAGTTCTTGAAGACTGGATGGTGGTGGAACTTTGGGGATCAAAACACTAAATGACTGAAAGTAATTTCATTCCAGCAACTGCATTAATGCAGAACAAGGTATTTTTGACATTGTGTCATTAAATATAAAGTCAAGTCAAGTTCAGTTCAAGGTTTACTCTAATAACATGTTCAGAAGCACTAACACTTTCTACACTAAGCTGCACTGCCACTACCTTGAGAGATGCTGCAGAAACAGCAAAGAAATGGCTGCTCTGTGAACCCCTTTTTCCTGTTCATTTGAGGTCAGATAAAAATACCTTGAGGGGTTATGTCTGTGATTCTCAGATAAAGAGTAGTTTATTGTGCGTGCAATAAAAGTCTGCATGCAAGAGAGTGTACTAAGGTTCAGACTGTATTTTTAATCAGATATCAGCATACCTCTGTATATGCAGAAGCATTAGTAGTGTATCATGTACTGTTTCAATGAGATGAAAACCTCCTTTTTTTGTTTTTATTTTGGTTTTCTGTTTAGGGTGCAGGAATGCTCAGTACTCTTAAGCAGATTTTGATACAAATGTGTATTCCTTTGTATTACCTTGATTAATATTATAATGCTTTTGGTGCAGTGTAGCTCGAAAGAGGCAGATTTTGCAAACACTCAGGAAATGGTAAGCAATAATTTATTATACTGTCATCATTATATTTTCCTCCTTATTCCCTTTTTATTCAATCCACTGTCCTTTAACAAGAATAAGAAAGCCTGGAATAGCAATAATATCGTAACAGGAAAGATTCATTGTTTGAGTCATTTCACTTCCACCTCTTGGCTTTGCATGCATGTATGCCTGTGTATGCTAAAAAGAGTTCATAAACAGCACATTGTCAAGACAGAGCAAAGCTATAAAAATTTTGCTCTCTTGCATTTAAATTGTTAGGCTTATAGTGGAGTAAGGCATTAAATTGTAAGTATGTCCTGAGCTCTAATTTGAAGATAATCTACTAAAACTCAAATTCAGGCAGAACAGTTTATGAAAGACCACTGGGCATAAAAATGAGAGTGAAGCAGAAGCCTTTCTTTATACTGTCTGTATTTCAGCACAGCCACAGAAACTCCTGCATTTAGCAAATTTTATTCCAGAGAATATACAGATAGTATTAGGCTTTCCAAAAACGAATGTTATCACTCATAAGACACAGGATTCTCTGCACTAGAAAGCTCTGAAAGGCTACTGTATTTATCTTGTTTCAAAACTATGAGTAAACAGAGAATTTGCAATCTAGCAAATCTATTTACAAGAATAATCTCTTAAGTGCACTCTCTGAATTAAATACTACTTTATTTCATAGAAGAGCCCTGTACAGGTGATTGGTGGTATTTGTGAGTTAGGGGGTAATTTGTACTTAGTTGGCCTTCAGATTCCAACCCATCCAACCTAAAGCTGCCGGATTGCTACTGAGCGGAGTCAGCCCTTGTTCCATAGTCCCCACAGTCACCTAGAGCGCCGTTCATAGATATGCTGAGCACTGCTGACCCCTGAAGGTTGGACTGGCTGTTTCTAGTGTTTCTAGTCAGTAAACCAGGGAGCCTAAATGAAGCATGCAAAAACATATGGTATTTTGTATGAGATCAAATTAAGGACCTTTACATTGCCTTTTTTCCTTCCCTTTGTAACCTTCTCCCACAAAGGGCTACTCCTGGGGCCTTTCTTGGAACATGGTGCATGAGATATCTGCAAATCTCTTAGTTCCCTTGCTTTTTCTTATGTTTGGAGTTTGGATCTGTGTGGTAATTGTTTATTTGTATACCAGGCTCTGATAATTTTCCAGAGAAAATAAAGCAAGTGATTGGGAATTTATTGATCAGCTCCATCTTTTGTGCATCATGCCAGAATGACTGGATGAATTTCTCACTCATGCAGCCAAGCAGCCTTGCAGCCTGACTCTTTGGCCTCTCATTTATAAATCTTCAAGGAAATCAGTGAAGTTCACTACATTTGATGAAGATCAAGCTTTTACTTAGATAAACACTCTACATGAAGCACAAATAAGGCACAACAGAGCTTAGCAGAAACATCCTTCACTATCTTTGTTACTTTGTTTTTCTATTAACTTCACATTTCAGTACCATTTGGAGAAACAAAAGGGGATTATTTTTCTAGAGAAGACATAAATTAGACTTGTATCACATTTGCCCTTGGGAAACAAGGTATAGAAAGTAAACATCCTGTGTAGGATGAAAGAGCTCGATGGGATTAGAACTCAGATTGATTCTGGAAAATTAGATCAAAAAGATATAAGGATGGTCTTTAGGAGTATAAGGTTGAAAACTATATAGATACATGTGAATAGAAGATAAGGTACAAGGGACAGGGGAGAAAAATCTTTGAAATAAGGTCTGACCATCTAATTGCAGCATTTAGCAACTTTTGCTTTCCAAGGCTGTTTCCCTCCACCTTCTTCCTCCTCCTCATCCCTCATCCTCTGTCTTGGCACCTCTGCCTCTGCTCTCCCTTCTGTGGGTCTGAGGCTCTCGGAAGGCTGGAGGGGGAGCAGTGATGTGGTCTTGAAGACACGGGACAGGTTCAGAGGGCTGCTGCCTGTCCCAGATCTGCTCTTCCCTCACAAAGTTATAGCACTCCCATGGGATCTCCACCATGGACCTGACTCCAGGAGTTTGTTAGTGAGCTGAGTGTGTCCCACATTCCTACTGCTGACCTTAAGTTGCCTAAGAGTCAAAAGTGTCATAACCTCTCTGGGAAAAGTTCCTCCTCCTCTGTGCTGGTTGCAGGAGGAGGTAGGTCTGCACAGCTGGAGGCTGACCTCTACACTCAACACTTCATATTCAATGTTCCCAGCTGTAGCTGTGCAGTTGGTTGGCTTGGTCTGGGTATCCACACAGAGAATTGCTTCCTTGAACCGCTTTAAAAATTGCCTTTTTCTTTAAGCTCCACAGATCTAGAGCAAAAATGGTCTGGAGCAAGACCTGGACAGCTATTACACATGAGCCTCATTGGATTGCAAATTTGTTTGGAATTCCTCCTGTCCATTATCACTTAAAGCCATTACTTTTCTTTTTTTAAATATTTTTCTTGACTAAGTTGCCTTAGAAATATTAATTGTATTATAGAAAGCACTGAGGTATTCTAGGGTGGTGGGGGGGTTGGTTTGGTTTTATTTGTGATTTTGTTTTTGTTTGTTTCGGTTTTTTTTTTCCCCTTACATTATTTTTTACTCTAAGGACATAATCATTTACATCAAACAGTGTAGAAAACCATGAAGCAGAGGAAGATAAATTTATATAATCCTCTTTTTTCTTCCTGAACTTTTTTCATTCCTGGAAAGGAATGTTAACAAGATTGGATCTCATGTTTTATAACTTCATTTGCATGCACACTTAGTGAAATAGTCTAGGAATCCATTCAGGAACATGTTTCAACAATAAAGGTGAATGTTTGAAATTAAAATTCCCAACTCTGCATCTAATTTCATTTTAATGAGACATCTAGACTGGATTCCATTTGCTAATTACAAACATTATTTTAAGTTTATTGTAAAAGGCACATATTTGTTATACATTTATAGCAATAAATTCTTATCACCTTACTAATTGTTTGGTTAATTCTAAATGAAATACATACTTCGGAACTTCAACTAAAATAGTTATTGGAAACAAGGGCTACCAAAAAACTAGGAACATATGTATATGTACTTGTATAAAAATGCATCTGTATAAAGATATAAGGTTACATATATGTCTTTTTGCACACCTAAACATATACATGTGGACATGTGGTATTAAACAGGAGAACATAAGAGCATTTGTCCCAAGATAAGCTTAGGCATGAAAATACGTACTAATGTGTTAAATCCTAAGTCATTTTGGCTTGTTTAAAAATTAGATTTTATGGATGAGGGAGCCAGAAAGAAATTAATGGAATGGAGGAGGAAGGAACTTTGAGTTTGGATCCATATTTGGAATTTTACAGGGAGTATTTTTCTGCTAAACACCCTATATATAGGTCACCACTCCTATGATCAAAAAGAGAGCATTAGTCACAAAAAGGGGTAAGACACCACAATAAAATTCAATTACTCTCCCATGCAAAGAATATTGACCGGTCAAATTTTGCTCCAATTCTAGGCTTAAACTGTTTAATGCTTGCCTGTTAAGCTCAGAAGAAAGCAAACAAAATTGGAAGAGCAATCAGAAAATGGTAAAAATATGAACCTGATCTTGATATTTGCACTCACTGCTATCACTCTGAATTAAGTGACTGGTTCCCTGTATTTTTCTCCACTAGACTTCTCTGCACAAGTAGTGCAGCAGCAGGCTTAAGAGTTAAAATAATCACAAGAAGACTCACCAGTGGGAATACAGATTCATGAAGATCATAAGGAATGATTAATTCTAAGCTGAAGCCGGTCTGGAAGTTGCATGAATCTGCTGCTGTACTTCTGGTTTAGCTTGTCACTTCTTTCACAGAATGGATAGATAATTCATTTCGGTATCCAGGACAAAATATTCTGCCTGACACTCCATGTAATATATCTCATGTGACAACAGGAGTGATAATGGTGCATCTGTACCTTCCCCGCTATTAGATAATCCACTGAAGGAATCCCAGTAATTGCTGGGAGTACAAAGGGAAAGGAATGGGGTAGAGTGGCATGTCTTGGTTAATAAAATGGTTGAATATGAAACAGAGTTCACAGTGAAGAAAAAAGAACTTGATCGTGACCTTTTATCTGTTCTTCTGCTACTTTCTCTGATTTCAGTTTTGACTGCCTATGCTGGACAGCAAAGACTTTTTATAATACAAGCCACGTGCAACACATGTAAAAATCTATGATGAAACTTCTATTTTCTTAACTTCTGAAGAAAACTGTTTTCTGTGTTTTGCTTAAGGCATATTCCTCATAAAATTATCAGCCAGAGGCTCATCTTTCAGGAGAGAAGTAATTAAGTCCTAGGTTCTAATTAGATAAGACTTGCTTAAAATCTTTAACATTACTTGTCCAACTTCACATAAACTGGGAATTTAAGAGATTATCTATGCACTCTTTTTTTTTCTTTTTTTTTTCTTTTTTTTTTTTTTTTTTTTTTTACTTTGGAAGATGTTAAAATTTTTAAACAGCAACATAAGACAACAGCACTTTAAAAAGAGATATTACTCCTCACTGCATCTTGAGACATGGATTATCTCAGAGTAATTTTATATGGGGAGGAGGAATGCTTTCTGTTTAATAAGGGCTCCTGAGAATACAGCAGTCCTCAACCTGCTGCTTAATTCACATGACCGAACCTGTCCTTCAGCAAGGACTGATAAAGAAAGGAAGGTAGCATGGTAGAAAAGCAAAGCAATGTGGTGGGCAGGCACATTCTGGTTCTCCCAGCACTCAGAGCAGAACAAAAGATAGTGAAGGATACAAAAAAAAAGCAAAAGCGGGAGTCAGATAGTTTGGCAATAAGGAAAGGAAGGGTATTCTTGGATTCAGAGGGCATGGCTGGATGGTCAGTTTCACAGGCAGCATTGGCTGCTCCAGGGACAGCCAAAGTTTCAAATTAAAAGCTTCATTCTGATATTTACATCAAACCAAGAGGTTTTTTTCTGCCTTTGGCATTCTGTCATACCTTCCAAAACCCTAAACCTTTACTGACTAAATCCGAAGTCTTGTCCACCCAACCTCTTTTCTTCCAGGGTGGGAAATCTTGCAGGTTTTCAAGCCTGAGATGTACCAGCTGAATGCAGCATGTGAGTCACAGAGAGCCTGGGGCTGCAGCCAGAGCAGCCAAACCTGGCATGACCCAGCACTTCACAGTCAGTTGTCCCAGACTGCATTTTCTCCCAGTATTCCCTAGACTGTGGTCCTAATGTAGTACTTCCCTTGGCAGGTCTTCTTAAGGTCTGATGCCCCTTCTGTGTTTACTCTTGTCTCAGACACTAAGATTGGTCCCAATCCTTATGCTATGCAGCCCTCTAAAATTTAAACTTCATAAGGAGTCTCTGTGGTTTGCGTCTTAATTTTTAAAGCCATTCAAAATTCAGAGATTTCTGGGAGAAGAGGAATTACCTAAAAGCTTGGCATTAGAGGATGATACAATTACTACAGGGAAGTAATACAGGATCATCCAGGAAAGGCAATGAAACAGTGGCAGCAGACAAAGGGGGACGGTTAAATATAGTCCAAGTTCAGAAATAAAGATTTTTGTGGGTGAGGCAAACACACATAGTAGAAGAGTCAAGTCCACAGAGAGAGAAGGCAGCAGAAACACCAAAATGTCATGGTGGGAGAGGTAGGTGAAGCCCCACACAAGCAAATATTCTTGAAAACGAAAGGAAAAATTACAAAACTGAAGGACAGAGAGGCTGTGTCTAACAGTATCAACATTGGTGAGCACACCATGAAAGAAGGAGCCTTCCCTCTTTACTAGGAAGGCATCCACATGTCACTTGTTCATTACAGTCACATGAATGCAGTTTCACTTGGACTCAAGAAGGTGAATGGCAGTAAGGAAATATTTTTAACAAGGTAATGAAGGGAAGGAAGGATTTGCATAACCCAGAAGAGTCATGGTGGCATGGTTAGGAAGGAAAAGAGGAAAATGAATGGGAGATTTTAAAGAGGAAGTGAACTTACTGAAATGAGAAAGACTATGTCCAGGAAAGAAGTGGGGGCAGCTATGGATTAGGTAGAAAGCAAGACAAAACTAAGACCATTTCACTCTTTTGGCAAAACCTGACTGTGAACTTGAGGACTGGCTTTGAATATATTTCAAAAGTGAAAAGACTGGACTGGAAACATGAATGAGGCATTGAGTTAAGGCCAGGAAAATACAGACCTTCTTGCAAGGAAGATAGCAGAACCAGTAGCAGTGGGACCATATAAACACACAGAAGCTCCTGGAAGCTGTCAGACTTCAACTGATAAAACAATTGTTTTAATCAGAAAAGAAAACAGACCTTTGCGCCTTTGTTTTCTCAGCTGCAAGCATGTGGGCCTGGCAGTTTTGTTGTTTGAACAGCATGAGGGAGAACTGGCCATTTGCTCCTCTCTGTCCTTGATTTGTTGACAGCTCAGTTGAAGTGTGGCTTCTTCGCAGGATGTTGTCACTGATCTGTCTTAGCATAGCAGTAGTCCTGTTAATGTCCAATTCCTGCTGAAAATGCTACATCTTAACCCCAGACATGTGCTATACACTGGATGATAATTCACCAAACTTGTGGCAATGGCAAAGGATGAGGAAATGCAGCAATTTGCACCTTTAAAGACTGTACAAACACAAGTGTGTTATTTTCAAATCCAGTATCCTGTCTCAAATAATTGATTCTAACAAGACTTAGAGGCATTGTTCATTTAGGACAGCTTTAGATTTTGAAGGACTGCATTTCCTGCAGTCAGAACTTACCTGTTTTAAGAATTCCTGATGAAATTAGTGACCCAGAGGAAATTTCCCCTTTTCCAAGATAAGTTAGAGGTACAAAAGACACCAACAGGAAAAGATCATTACGTGCAGTACAAGAGGGTTGCTTACCGGTGTTAGACAAAAATAATCAGTCTCAAAAGCTTCATTCAGTATGAAGATGATTTCTTGCAAAATACAGCAGAAGCAAATTGGAAAATGCAAATTCCAAGAAGCACACATTCATGTTAGCAATGAGATCATAGCATGTAAGAACAGCAGATAAGGGCCACAGGAATGTTGCCATTGTTGGGAAGTGTGTAATACTGGCAGAATACTGACTTCAGTATTTTAATTGAATGAAGGGAGCCATGGTATCATAGCAACTGGCCATTGTCTGGCCACTGTATTTGACTAAGTGAGGGCATGTGTGAAGATTCACAGTAAATTGTTCCTCCTGTTAGCTTTGATGCTGTTGTGGTTTAAACCCAGATGAAAATTAAGCACCACACAGCCGCTCACTCACCCCCCTCCTCTCTCCACCCTGCCACCCTGGTGGAATGGTGAGGAGGATTGAAGTAAAAGTTGTATGTTGAGATAGAAACAGTTTAAAAAAATAAAAATAAAGTAAAATACAGTAATAATGATGATAACAAACAGTAAACAAAAAGTGATGTTCTGTGCTGTGGAATATCCCTTTGGTGAGTTTGGGTCAGCTGTCCCAGCTCCCTCCCAGTTTCTTTTGTGTGCCTCCTCACTGGCAAAGCATGAGACTAGGAGAGAAAAAAAGAGTTCTTTACTTAGGATAAACATGACTTAGCAAAACCCTAAATCTGTGTGTTATCGACACCATTCTCTTCCTGAATCAGCACTGTAACAGCTACTGAGGAGAAATTAACTCTTCCCTAGCTGAAAGCAGGACACGTGCCCATATTGCTTCCTGGTTCATAGTCACATTTTAGTCATATTATATCTGGATACATAAAAAAAAATCAATATGAAAGCTAATCTTCTTCCTGTTCTTCAAATGTCAGTTACAGTCAAGCTATCTCTGTAAAAAAAAAAAAAAAAAAAAAAACAAACAAAAAAACAAA
>VZUI01036983.1:17500-21834 GCA_013401135.1 Cettia cetti | reverse complement strand
ATTCTGTTCACTCTGTTCACTACTAAGTTGTAACCCCTGTAAGTTGCCAGTCATTGTAACCCTGTCCATCACCTTATCCTCGATGACCCAACCCCTCCTCTCCTCCCCTATCAATATCCCATTGGTCCAAGCCTTGGACCAGCCCCTCGCTGGAAGTTCTCCTTAGGGGGTAGCACGAGGCTCTCTTTCTCTCTCTCTGCTGGATCCCTCTGGAGCGTGAAGGCCTCTTGCTTCCTGCCCTCTCCAGGGGGAGCCATGCTCCCCCCCCCGGTGTGGGACCCTCGAATAAACACCATGTAACCAACATCCTCAGAAGCCGTGTCGTGTCTTGCCTGCCTGCATGCTGCCAATGGCTGTTGCACCACCAAAAGACCTCTCCCCAAAGGCTCCGGTAAGGCTCCTGTACCTGCCCTTCCTTCATGGACCCAGGGGTATGTTGCCCCCAGCCCCCTGCAGCTGCTAGCCAGCCCGAACAGAGCAATGGAAGAGAAGCTACAGCCAGTAAACAGATTTTCAGTGAGATAATTTCATACCTCTTCATGGCTCTAGTTAACATCCACCTAACTTCAAGGACTCTTTACATTTTGAAGAATTGACTGTTGCTAAGTTCTGAATGCTCTCTCCCTTTCAACTACAGCTTGATAGCCTGCAACATACACACACTGCCCTCTGTAACTCCTCCAGCAGAACTTAGGAAAAACAATTTCACTGCTCCCTTTATTGCTAAACAAAATATAAGCCCAACATAATAAAGGGTTTACTTAGATGCCGCTAATTTTCTCATCGTTTAGGTACGTTCCACCAACACAGGGGACTCTCACTACCAGACTGCCAAGGGTTTGGTTTCCACAGCAGACAAGACTCCTGGAAGTCCAGAAGCATCTCTACAAGGCAATACTGTGTGCAGCCATACCATGCCTGAGACTTTTCAGATATAAAGGATGCCCATGAAATCCCTGCCAAGCACACGCTCAGGAACACAGAGGCCTGGCCAGTAAGTCTGACTTCTCTGGGATGTCAAAAAGCCATCAGAAAATATTGCGCTTACTTGAGCTGTACTTTTGTTGGGTGGAGGTTCTGTCTTCACCTCCCAAAGAAGTGAAAAGGCTACACTGCTCAGAGGGCAAGCTAAATCTATCACAGTATGTCTGTGCAAATGCACCACAAAAACAGCAGCCCAAATTATGTTCACCCATGCAAACAAAAAACTCTGTTGCTCTTCCTTCATGTCTGAGATTTGTGTCTAAAGGTAACATTTTGCCCCATAATTAAGGAGTCTGAAATACAATTTTTCTCAGATTCACCTATTAGTAAAATAAAGTTTTTCTGTATCAATTATTCTGCACCTACCTGTAAGATCTTACATTACTGCAGTTAAAATACTGGTCCTATGAACAACTATGACTTCTGTCTAACAATGCTAAAATACTCATTTTTGACAGGTTCTAAGTCTAACATGACAACCAAAAAATTCACCTGAAATCTGCTTAAATGAAAGCACCACAGAAGAGCACAAAGCTTGCTCTTTATTTTCTTTCTTACTTTTCTTTCTTTTTCTTTTTTTTTTTCCTTCTTTCCTTCTTTTACTCTTTAAATGCCTGGAAAAACTTTTGATATCTTTGCTCAAGGTTCTTACTCACTTATAGACATAATTATTTATTTTTTTTTAGGAGTAGGTTTATTTTTAGCATCTCCTTGAACCTTGAAGATAAATGTAGCAGTAATGACAGTCCCTTGAAATATTTTATTACTTGATATATTTTGATATCATTCATACTAAGGTTATTTCTCAGAGGAAAAAATAATTTCTTGGTGCCAAAAAAATGTATGCAAGGCTTAAATTCTGATTTGTTTGATGGCTGAAGAAAAAGTTCTTTGCGAATTTTAACAGCAAAACAAATCTACCTCCCCCTGTTCTCTGAACAATCAAAATAAAGTGTTCAAAGCTGAGAACAGGACTTTTAAATTATTTCCACTCCTTCATATGCAACATTATCCTCTACCATATCAGCAAACAAGATGGTGTCTTGGAACAGGTATTTTAAGTTCAGGGTGACTGTCAGAAGATGCTGATGCACCTTGAATTGAAAATACAAAATAAACCCCATTATTTATATTTTTCTTTGACCAATATCTAGAAAACTTGGCACTGACTTAGACTGAGACGAATGTTGGAAATTAAGTTGGTAGAAATCTCCTGAGTGATTCCAGATCCACGCTTTTTTGGCAGGGACACCTGTACCCATCCGGGTGTTTGAAATGTCCATTCATTCAAACTCTTCAGCCAAATGTCTCTGAAGAATAATTCATCACATACACCTTCAGAAAAGAGGTTTACAATAACGTTCAGAAAGCAGCTTACAAGTCTGGCATTCCTCTAAGCAAAATTGTGCTGCTTTCACTCCTGCTGAAAAAACTGTGAGAGGTGTGGTTCTTTATGAAGGCCCTGAAAATGCCTGTAAAAACCAGCAGGTTTTATAGCACTTTGTGACTGATTATTTAAATATCAATTAAAATAAAGGATTCCCATGCTGTTCCCATGGAAGTCAATGGCAGTTGACCTCACGGAAGAGGTGAAAGTCATGATCTTATCAAATCTCTGAAACCTAGAGTAATTAAAACTAAAAGGAGTGATTCTGTTACAACTGTATGGGAACTAAGACATCATTATTCTTTCCCTTCTTTCTGATCAGACAGAAGACCCTTCAAATAAAACATTTGTAAAAGAAAGCATATTTCCCGGATGAGGTCCTGAGATGACTTCATGAGAAGTTATGTCAGGTTTCAGAGATGTGGTAATTCGGTGATCAAGGGTGCTGGAAGCTCAGATATCTTACTGAAGGGAACCAACAAAAAGACTATGGCTTGAATAAGGACTGGAAAGAGATACCTAAGACTGAATATTTAAAGCCCGGACTAGCTAAAGTTGCTAAAAATATTTTCAGTATTTTAGTGAGTTGTGAACTTCAGCCAAAAATTAAATAGAACTCCATCTTACCACCAAAGAACAATATGAAATTACAACTACAAATACAACTTACAGACACCTTTTATGGAGTTAATTTTGTCTCATCCCTGTCTCACTGTGAATCCTGCAAGTCACACTCCCTATTTTGCGCCCTGATCCCCTAAACAAAGGCATGGATTTCCCTGACCTGCAGGGTGCATGCTAAGCTTGGAGCAGCCCCAAGAAGCCCAAGAACGGGTAAGGAAAGCACAGGCTCCTCAACAGAGACACCACCTGTAACTCACAGAAGGTTCAACTACCATCAAGTTAAGCAAAACACCTGAAGTGGGGGAAGAACACTAAACCTCCCTGACCTCTGGCAGATGCAATCCCCACCCACAGAGAGATAGATCCTGGCTGTGAGAAACTGAGGATTCCCAGATACTTCCAATGGGAAAATCCATAGAGTTGAGAGAGAAACACAGCTCACAGGGCAGCTACCTCCTGAGTGAGCCCACTTTGCATCACTATGCTGTACAGTCAGCACTGAAACCAGTTCAGGCTTAAGGGCTCATCACAGATGCTGAGCACCCCAGGGAGCCTCCAGCAACTGGCAGGGTCTGCCCTCCACCTTCCTTCTCTCCAGCAGAAATACAAATTAAAAAAAAAGAAAAAGCGGGAAAACAGAGTTTATGCGCAGCATTTTATCTGAGTTGCAGTTGGAACGGGCTGTAAACTCCCATGGGACTTCTAGGTTTACACACTTCAGATGAAACCATAAACTGAATATTAAACACGCATTTTTATCAAATCATATTTCTCCCAGAGAAGGCTGAGGACTGCCCATTTATTTTTTTAATCTGATTCATTAAGTTTACAAGTGGTAGGAAAACTGGTTATATCAGCCACTCCATCTTTTTAGCTCTATTTGAATGACTTTTTGTTTTTCTAACACTGCTAAGAAAACTATAATGCAAAAAAAGAAATAAAATCTATAATCTGTGAAAAACCACTCTGAAATTCATCAACCAACTTGTATCCATAATTGCTTCCCTGGCTTATCAAAAAACAGCTCATTTGCATTATCTGTTATCTTTAGATACCATCCTGGTCTATAAACAGAGTTATCAATCCCGTTCAGAGGCCAGTCCACAAATTGAAGTTTTCTATAGAGGGAATTAGCTATAAACAAGCCTGAGGCAATTTTCTTTGACAGCCAATGGTAAACCATAGGAAGTAACTTCAATAGTGATTTACAGTTCTTCTCTGGTTTCCATCCAACTTTTCCTTCTTGTGCTTCTGTTCCATCCAAAAAGGAATTTTTCAGATGTTCTAATTTCCCATTCAAGATGCAATCACTCCCAAGTCTAGGTGTGTCTAATCCAAT
>VZUI01036983.1:0-12500 GCA_013401135.1 Cettia cetti | reverse complement strand
TGCTTGGGTGTTTTAGGATTGAGTCTTTTTTTGTTTTTCAGAAAAAAAATCTCCCCAGTATAAAATTTCCTAAATTTAAACTCCATCTTGAACAAGTGGCAAGCTTCTGCTGCTAACTAATGTTTTCTGCTGATTTCACCTTGTGTTATCCAGCAAAATATTAAGTCATTACTTACTAATTACAGTGATTGCAGGGATAAGCCACTCAATCATCTCTTTCTGGAACTTGCAAAGGGATACAGGAGGATTGACATTTAATATCCCTTATGCCATTAACCACTGCAGAGAGGGGAGAGAAGGGGGGAAAAAACGAGGGAAATCTCAGCAGAATTAATGAAGCAATACTGTATTGCATTTGCAGATCACTGGATTTAGAGTGGGCTAAGTGTAAGGCTGGCTCACTGAGGAACAACACTAGAAAACAGTATCAGGCAGAATGAGTTATTACAGCATTACAGTATCAAGTTAAAAGCCATAACTTAATGACTGAAATTTTATTAGTGAGCATAAAGGACCACAGGTGCATTACTCCAAAAGAACATGAATTTAATCAGCTATTCACATCAGATTACAATACACCAAGACATGCAGTCCCCATTTAATTACAACCTCAAATACTTTCATTCCCAATACTTCCAAGCATCCAAGCATCAGGGTAGCCTGTTCTCCCCTAGGAAAAGTATCTTCTTTTAAGTTTATCCTTTCACAACCTGGCCACAAATATTAGAAGAGTACAAAAAACCTTACAATCTTTGTTCTTATTTTTCTGGGCTACCAGATGTGTCCAATCTACCCCTAACTTTCATGCTGCTCTAAAGCACTTGTAGATAGGGATTACTTGCAGTATTTCTCTTGCTGAAAAAGAAATTTTTCAGAAAAACATGTACCCTAAAGTTATCATCTCCAGCATCTAAAACTACAGGATGTTGTTTCCTCCTGGACCTGAAAATGAGAAGTGAAGAGGGCCCCTTTGATTTCAAGGGAAGAGGAAGGCATCTCATCACTTTGTAGAATCAGCTCTCATATAATCAATTCAGGGCTCAATTTACAAGTCACTAAAATAGTACAGGAAATGTTTCTTGATACCTAACTACCTCTTTTGAACCCTTACCTCTCAACAGGACCCTGAGCACACCAGTCCAACAAGGGGGCCAAGAATGGGTACTATGATTAACACCTATTTTATGGTGAGGCTTGAAAACAAGCAGCAGGACAAGCAAACAACTGAAAGTTAAACAGGAAATGTGATTCTTATGGGGTTGCAGAATGCTGAATAATTCCTAAAAGTACTAGGAGGAAGGGGAAAAAAAAAAAAAAAGATACCTAGATGAGGCTGGCTCTTCTTCTGAAAGAATCAAAGTGGATGCATGAACTTCCTCTCATCTATTCATCTATCAAGCTTGGTTTTAAGTTGCATCATCATTAAGATAACTTCTGCTTTCTATCACTTTAAAGTATGTTCTCAATAACTACCTGA
This sequence comes from Cettia cetti, assembly GCA_013401135.1. Taxonomy (NCBI): domain Eukaryota; kingdom Metazoa; phylum Chordata; class Aves; order Passeriformes; family Sylviidae; genus Cettia; species Cettia cetti. The sequence goes on along the minus strand of VZUI01036983.1, from coordinate 11,023 downwards.
TTCTGATAAAGGTAGTCAAGTCCACAACCTACATACGTTTATAGTTAGCTTTTTTTTTTAAGGCAGAGTAATAGGTTAATATCAGATTACACTGGAACAAGCTCATGGGTCAAAAACTAGACAAAACATATCAAACTGAAAATAAATGCTTGCCTGTCAGACACTGAGGGAGTTCCTATAGAATAACTGCATTGTTTTAATGTAACATTAAAAACACTAGTTTTGAGCCAGAATGTCCAAAAGAGGAAAGCATTCAAGTCACCAAAAAAATTCACAAGCCAAACAGTAAATAAATCAGGTTTGAATACAGCATTGCTATTTCCTAATGTTCTCCAAGCTATGTTGTGAAGAGCAGTCTTGCCTTGTACAAGTATCAGTTCAGTCCTTACAGAAATTCCCTCTACTTTTCTGAAATTAAGGCAAAAAATTTAATTATATCTATGCTACAGATTAAGTGAATAAAAACCAATGCCATTGAGCTGAGGGCTGTGTTAAGTTAGTATGGCTTCTTTTAAACAATGCCTCTAAGGAAGCACCCTAATAATAAATCCAATTCACCTACAAAACAGAAAGCAGACTCAAAAGTAGCCAGCCTGGTAAAGCATTAAAGCCACTACCAAATTGTAAGGATGCAAATACCCACATTATTAGGGCAAACAGAACTAGTCCCGTGACTAAAGCAAGACCTTTGCTTCAATTCACCAGACTGGAGTTCATTACTTTACTGCAATGCTCAGGAAGGCTGGCAACTCCTGGTGTGGGGGCAGCAGGAGGGCACTGTACCAGGGCAGGCAGCACAGCTGCACAGGCAGGGCATAGCAGCAGTTTTCTGCTCCAGCACTGCAGCACTCAGCCTGACATACAGACTTGGCGTGCTGCTGGTCTCAGACAGCTCGTCTGTCAGGCTGCGGAGCACAGGGGCCAAAGAGCAGCATGGAGGTGCAGTTGAGAACAAGCCTTCACACAGGCATTCATCACTATGCAGCATGACAAGTCAATGGGCAGACTCCTCCAACATTTTCAGCATTCACCTGATGATTTCTTTCTAACCCTGAAATTACAGAAGGTACTGAATTATCCACCAGAGGTCTAGGAAGGCAGGTTTTGTGACCTGCAACACCAGACAAAGGCTCTTCAATGGGAGCACAGAACTAATGTTATTAAGTTTATCAACAGATACCAACCATAAGAAAGCCATTATTTGCATAACTTGCTAGAAACCTGTGAGTGCATTCAGCAATCTTCAGAATTACCTAAATCAATGCTCTGACATGGTAAGGAAGAGGGTGCTCTGTTTCCAGAAGAGTGGCACAAATGTGCTTATAAGAAGACAAGACCCGACAACACAGCCCCCATGTTATCAAGGTGGTCCAGGGCACCGGCCTCTACTCCAGTGTAACAAGAGTGCCACAGCCATGACATAAACGTAATTTATTTGATGTTGCTATTACCTCACTAAAGCAGATCAGCCTGATGTTATCAAATCCCACCATACACAAAACTAAGCTTGTTTTATGCACTAGCACAAACTTTTTTATTCATACAGCCTTTTGTGAATTAACATCTCCATTAGCAGTTTTCTTTAGCAGTTTTTGTCCTCCTGGATATTAGCCTAGCAGTAAATATAGCAGTCAAACAATGGGGTAAAAAGGACCAACTTGCAAGGGAATGCATCCTAGTAAACTGCATGCAGTTTGTTTGAGACACACAAAATAAAACACAAAAGAAGAAAAAAACCAAAAGCTTGCAAAAATGAATTCAAAACAAAGCAAGAGTGGTTCCACTGGGAATTAAAGTACACCAAAGATTTTTCTTGTTGCATTTCCTTATTACATTGTAGTTATCATAAATTATGATTTCTTTTTTAATTTTTTTTTATCACATGTATTTTAAAAGAAATTTTCATTTGCTCCATTACATGTTTTGTCCTGGACCAAATTTTAATGGCTTAGTTATAAATCCTGAATTTAGGGCTTTATAATGGAAATAAATGCTGGCACATCCATATCTAACACATTGCAAGCATCTCTGCAATACAGAGTTTGTTGTCAGATGAGTGCAGCAGAAATCTTTATGGCATTAAGTAATGACAGGAAACCAGCAGAAGTGGCAAATGTGTATACTGTGGCCCATGCCTGCTCAGTGCTTGAGACTACAGTGTGCAGCTGGTACCCTCCAAAGGGCACACTTAGTCTGAACCTCAGAACTTGTACTGGATTGTTCAGGTTAACATATGAGCTCCTCTTCCAGGTCACCTTTCCCACTTTCTTTCCCTTGCATCTGGATTTTCACCAGACTCTTCAATACACAGTCTGCACAACATATGATTTAAAAGTTTTCCACAATCAATAGCCACATTAACATAGATCCTGCTCCTGGGTGTGTCACTTACTTCTGGGAGCTGTTGAAATAATGGCATTTTCTTTGTTTCTTCATGACTGTATGCTTTGCATAAAAGCTGTAACTAGCAGCTTTCCATCTGTTTATGATCCAAGTTCTGACTCTTTCAGAAGACAGCAGAGCTACTGAGAAAATACTAGTTGTACATCACACCTCAGGCAGGTATCAATATAACTTTACCCTGCAAACATTGTTAATTCATGAGTTGTCCAGAAGGACAGAAGCACTGATATTAGACTTAATTATGAGGTGACATTGGTATGATAGTCTGATGTTGCTCTGCAATGACATCAGTCTTCTGAGAATAGCAGGGATCATTCTGTCATTTTGTTATTTTAAGGGTACCTTGCCTTGTTTAACAGAGCATTCACATGCAAATCACAACATTTAACGCTACCACAGCCCTTTGCAAAAAAAAAGAGGCACTGAATGGACAAAATCTGCATGTTTTGTAGGAGTGGTGTCTTATAGCAACTGATGATGTATCTGTAGTAATACACATTCCAGAATTAAAGAACAAAAGATGCAAATGTGATGCAAGCTCCAGCTTTCATGCAAATTGTCCGTGTAAGGAAAGTTTATTATCATGACAATCACATCTTCAGGAAGCAAAACTTTTAAAAAACTGCAAGAGTAAAACTTTCATTTAAGTTCCTAAAGTTTTAGTACTAGTATTTGTTTTGGTACATGCTCCACGAAGTCTCTAGGCTAAGAGGAAATTTTTCATATCAAAGAATGAATCGAATTTTTTATCCCTTTGAAGCTCTTCATCTCTGGAAAGCCGTTGTGTCTCTGTTATGCATGCAGGTAGATTAGAAACACAAACCTTGGAGATCCTGGTGACTTTCCTTGAATAAAAATACTAAGAAAGCCAACACTTACCCACTGTAAACAAAGTTAACTGTTACTGTCTTAAGAAAAGAAAGCCTTGGGCCCCAGGATGTGTACTACATTAGCATCTCCTTCCATTAGTAGGAGATAATTCCAGTGACACAATTTCATAGTAATTTATTAGACTTAAGGTAAATCATTCCAGATCTTGGGAGTTTGATGACCCTGCCACGCAGTAATATTCCCCATAGATGAAGCATGCAGTTAAGAACTAGTACTACCATTAAAGAAAGAAAACTACTTGACCATACTGTAGATCAGTGTCAGAATTAGGCAAAAACATCTTGAAGGCTTTCATTTTAGCTCTCCAAATCTAAATGTTTAACAATAACATTCAAGCTAGCCCAAACAGTCAGAGATGAATGTTTGGGTACAAACCCCTGACATATCAAAGAAAATGCATATGTTTTAACTGTGCATCTGATTGAAAAGTTGGGCCAATGTGGAAAATCCTATTATCAATTTAAAAAAAATACAATGGGGACCTCTTTAGATAATGTGAACCACTGTAATTCTATTGACAGCAACGGATCTGTGCTGACTTACACCAGCTGAGGATCTAATTTCATATGCCTTAGAAAACTGATGCAACCTTTTCCATAGCAGCTCAAGAGTTTTTATACTCTCATGGGGATCAATTCCATCTAGTAGGTCAGCAGGTGTTGAGTTTGCTTTGAATCTGAAGTCCATTCACACAGAAGGATACTGGGACATGTGCCATCTAATTTTTACTGACCCATGGAGATTCCCTTCTAGTCTGGCTGTAGGATCCATGTATTTTCTCCTGTAGTCTAGTGGGACATAACCTGGGGGGTTTTTTTGAGAAAGCAGAAACCTTTATTCAAGATATCAAAGTGAGAACCTGACCTGGACCATAAGCCCAGATAAGTGAACATGATGAAAGCAGAGTGTGAACAGAAAATGTTTTGACTGAAAATACACCAGGACCACAAAATATACAGAAAGGCATTTTCTGTTTTTAGGCATTACTAGACTGATTTGTACAAAACCAGCAGTTTATCTGCAACTACCCAAAATCCATAGGTCTAAACTCTGCCCGCACCATTTTCAGCAATTTTCTTTCCTAATGCAACAGTTTTGCATTAATAGGAACTAATATGCTCAGCCCTCTTACACCAAACCGTGAAAAGTTCTAGGGCTGGGATTAGCTCACACTCTTCTGAGAGGCAGGGAATATGTAAAATTGTCAACTGAGATATAATCTCTAGGGAGAATTAAGCAAACTACTCCTGTTTTACAAATTTACAAGCAGTACATTCACAACTTTGATATGAATCCACCAGAGGATACACACTTAGCTTGATGTTTTGTTCCGGGCATTAAGGAACTTTGGGGAGGTGGGACAGCCCTTAGTGAGAAGGAAGTTTGTTTGAAAAGAAAAGAAAAAACCTCCTTTCCCATTAATTTTGACATACCTACTTCTGTCTCTATAGTAATAACTAATTACCTAATTACTGTAAGAGATTTCAATGACCAAATGCAAAGCATTTGCAGACCCTGCCAGGATAATCAAGACAATTTCCAAAACGGCCAAACCACGAACTTCCTATAATAAATAACTTAGCACATTTACATCTCAAGTTAGAACATCTGGAAGAAAGAGACTGTGCCTGATGCCAAAACAGGCCTTATTGTATCCTACCACTTTCCACCATCATCACCCCTCCTCCGCTCGTTTTCTTTAGCATTTCTGTAGAACAAATACTAATCCAGGTGCAAATGCTCAATTCACAAGGAATGCTGTGAACATAAAATTATTGTAGGTTTGGCTGCTAGTAAATCCCTGCTGTTACTCACCATTGGAAGTTGTGCTGGAGGCAACAGCTTTCTCACTGACATCTGTTCGACTGGAGCATTTCACAATGGAATTCTCCACGTTTTTCTTCTCAGTTGTGGTAGAGCTATGGGACTGCGCCTCCATGATGACTTCTCATTACTTCAGCTCTCCTTGCACTAATACCTGAATGAAACAAGAGAGTCATAAACTCTAAAGACTGTTTGAAAGCTTAGCTCCAATCTTCTCACCCCTCTCACCTGAAGAAGAGCCTGGACCACAACTGAATTAGCAGTTCACAGTTCTGTAAGCTCATCAAATCATGTTTGCATGCATGAATTCCTAAGGAATTTAAAGAAATACTAACACCAAAACTAGGCATGCTTGCCTTTAAAGAGAATCAGCATCACAAGCCACTATGCTGCTTGATGGCTAGGTCCATTTTTTTCAGTTCTGTGGGGTTTTAATGGATCCAACGAAAAAAAGGCTAGTATTTTTCTCTTATGCCCAGAGCACTTTGGAACAGGGAAAAAAAAAAAAAGCCAAGACAGATCTTCACATTGACTTTAGAAGCCAATTAAAATTTAAATTTCAACATTGATGGTATTGGAACACACTGCAGCAGGAATTATCCTATCTCTATACCTTGTTATTCATGTAAACATCTCTCACTTTGTTCAGAAATCTAACTCAAACAAAATTCTATCAGTGAAACACCCCCAAAACCACAGGGAAAGACAAATATTATTGCTGGTGACAGATAATGAGATCACTTTCTTTTGCATGAAAATACTGGAAATAGAATGCTCTGTAGAGGTGTGTATCTGGTTGTTTTGCCTTTCTTGGATGTTCTCAGTGTCATCTCCAGTGATATATTCATTTTATACCCCACCAATAATTTCTCCCTATTCTCAGATATTTTACATTTCTGATAGAAAAACAAGAAGCCCAAAAACTTCCAAAAGGGTATCACTGCTTGTGCAGCAGTGCAGGCCCCAAGACTGCAGGGATCTTAGGCTGTGAACACAAATGTTAAGCACTAGTCTGCAGCTTAACTTTATGCGCACACCTGTCTGTCCAAGTAAGCTTTACATAAATCATCGATATTCAGCACACATCAGGCTTAGAACCAAATACCTTTGCACTTTTGTAGTTTGAACATGAATCTATGCAACAAGAACAAAAAATAATAATTAGTTTTCTGCTCTCAGCAACACTGCTGGGTAGTCAAATGGATCTAAAATGTAAGAAAGTCACACTCTTCTAGGACACCATTTAAATTAATTTTTAAAGGCTTCAAAAAGCCACAAGTATAATAAAGTGTAATTATATTAGAAACCTGTTTCCCACATTCTGACAGTCAAAAAACAAAGATGAAACAAGACCAAAAAGAAGAAAAAGGCTAAAAAGTCAATTCAACACAAACACAGCTGTCTAGTAAACCTTCCCCTTCCCACCTTCCTAGTAGGAGCTGTTTTTAATAGTACAATAAAACACTCCAAAGACTCATTGTTATACAGTAGGAATCAAAGTTAGAGCCCAATCACAAAATAAATCATTATTTAGCTAGGCAGCACAGTCAAGGAACTGCGCTAGATATCAGAGATTCTCTGCCACTGACCTGCTGTCTAAGCTTTGGCAAGGTATTTTTCTTCCCTTGAGTTCCTTGCTTGCTAAAAAGAGGAGTAACAAAGCTCTGCCTGCCACAGAAGAAGACTTCTAAGGCTACTCTCAAGATCTATCTGTGAAAGTGCTATAAATAGTATTGTGATCTGTGAAACAACTTCCTACCAGAACACTAAGGGGAATGTGAGGTGTCTTCAAACAGAGAGTAGGAGAAATCTAACAATATTCAACTTGCAACAGTCCTGATTTTTACCCAGCAATGCACAAGACACCTTGAGAAGAGATCTCACATGAACTTTCTAAACAGCACCTTTCCAAATTTCTCATACGCCTTCTCCCTCTTTCCTTTTGCATACATCATGCAAGGGCATCCCCAGTTTAGTCAGTTAGCTCAAATATCTCGCTTTTCAGATTCTTGCATTAGTAGAGAGGGGGGAGGCTAGCACTGCTGCCAAGCTGTTCACCCCATACTGAGAGGAAGTGCTTGTTTTCTCTATACAGCCCTGGCCACATGAAGACCAAAGCCTGCCTCTACTCAGCCCCAACCACTGCATGAGTGAGTCCTTCAATGTACCCTCCTATCCTCTGACAAACTACCTTTGAGTTATTTAACATTCTCTCAAATTAAGTTATTTTCTATGCATCTCTGAAGGAACTAAAAAAGCTATACATCTTCAGTTGCAGTTATTTTTCTTCCATTGCCTTCTGAGGGCCAACACTGCTACTGAGGCTGCATTTTCATTTACATCAAAGAGCATGACTTTGAAAATTTGGAAGATGAAGCTGCAGAACTCGATCCCTTTTTTGTGTGGTCCTTGGTTCCCAAGCATGTTGATTTAGACTTCAAGTAATGAAAGGAAGCAATTATATTCCCTATTCAACTAGAAAGCAAGAAGCCATATACTCTGCCTCCACAAGGCAGTGGAGTGGAATGAAACATTTGGGAAGAGGTCATGAAAATGATGACAGGTATCTAAAGTGGTTCCACAGCCTCCTGCCATACAGATGTCTATGCAAGCACGTGAAAGAAGCCTCCACTTATCTCCACCTCCTGACTTATCTCTACCTCCTTCCCCTCCCCATCATGACAGGATCTCCATTATACACTGATCCTACCATTTCTCAGAAAAGGAAGGCAATGCAGGTATTTTAAGGAGTTATGATGACCCCAATATCATAAAAAGCATCTTTGGGTCATTTGCAATTCAACAGCAACGTGTGGCTGGTCAGACTGACATCATCCATTCTCATGGGTACTTTATTTCTTTCTCAAACAGCCTGCCAAGGAGATTTTTCTGGTGCTTTGGGGTCATCTTCTTTACTGGCAGAAAGAATAGCAGACATAATTCCATATTCTTCATCACTCTCCATCACTTTTCTGTTTTATGCCACCTGGTGTGGACCACAGTACAGAACAGAGGCCTAAAGCAGCACTTAATTTTTTGGACAGAAAATTGCAGAAATAGCCAAAACCTAATATAAACATCTGCTCTTGGTACCTGTTTTGGTTGATGTCTACTTAGTTTATGTTCAGAAGGCTGCTTTTATTCATGTCAAAATGAATGAAGGAACACCACTAAAGTAAATTTCTTACTCAGCTCTACACCCTGCACCACCAAACAATGGCCCCAGCACTACAGATAGGCCTTTCCTCCTGTGTCTTCCTTCCTCTGCTCCCAACCCACACACACATAACACAGACACCTGCAAGAATTCCCGCAGATCCAGCAAACCCCCAGTGGTGCATGGCTGGGAAGGTACGGAAGGCCAGAAGATATGGCAGGACTAATAACTAGAGGGATGGGGTCTGCTATGTTTTGCCAAGCATGCCCCTCAAGGAAGCAGTCATCAGGGGATCAATATGGTGCCCCCCAAAACCTTTTTTTTTTTTTTTTTTCCTGAAGACTACCTTAAGACTAAGTTGAAAACACAAGCCAGACACCCACCTTCTAGAATCATTCTCCTTAAATTTGGCTGATTTTTATTTTCTCTCAAACTGTACGGAAATATGGGAGCTGCAGTTCACAAAAAAAAAAAAAAAAAAGTCCAAGGTTATGTAAAGATTTCTTTCCACTGGCTGTCAACCCCTATCAAAAAGCATTCTAAAAATCAGCCAGCCTGACACTGTCTCCACATTAAAACAGAGTGGCTTATATTATTGTGTATGTGTCTCTCTCCAGCACGTGATTCAGTGACTTTCCTGTTCTCGCATCCAGGCCTGAGACAATCTGTATCTATACCCAGCATCTCCATGTGCATATGAATGACAAGAAAATGCTATAACAGTATATGGGCAAAAGACTGAACTTCCATAGGAAAATAGAGGGATAAACATTCCTTCCTGAAAGCAAACATTCATGGCTTTTCCCCATTCAACCATGCTTGAACCTTTTGTAATATCCCTGAAGCCTGAACCCAATGCAAAATTCCAGATTCCCATTTTAAACCTAATCCCTCTGAAAACAGTAACCTGCCTGCAGGTGTGTCTCTTCTTTTTAAAATACACATGTAAACCTTCCCCAATTGTGCATCATATTGGAGGAATTTTAGGAACAAGCTACTGGAATGAGGAATTAAATGAGGAAAACTGTCTCTTTTAAAAGAAGTGTCAACAAATCACAGTATGTTGGAAACTTATTTCAAACAAAAAATTTTTTTCAAGTAACTTAACATTATGTAATTTCAAGTCCCTATGTATATTGGTTATAAAGCTGTGAGTTCCAGTAGTAAAAATGATCATATTAATATACTGGGGAGGAAAAAAACAACATCTCTTTGTTCGTTTACTCACAGTCCAAACTAATCAAAACCAGTGGAACAGCCCTATGCTTGAAGAACTAGAAACTTGCTCCTTTCTGAAGATACAATTCAATTTGCCATGAAATCTTCACTCTGTATCACTTCTCTCTGAACTACTTTTTAGATCATTTTATTTATATTGCATACACTAGTTTTAAAGACCAGACCATGCAAATAATTATTGTTAGGAACAGACTCACTGACTACAAGGCTGCTTGCTTTGGTCAAACTGCTGAAATGTAAGTATTTTAAATTCCCAATTTACATTTTAAGACTGGTTTGTGTTTTTTGTGAACTTAAACCTTCTGCCTTTCTTTTGTTTATTTTTATTTTTTGAGGGTTATCTTTTAACATGTTGAATTAAAAAGAATAAAAAATAAATAAGTAAAACCTTTCCCTGTTTTACTTGATGCTGTAGTTGTATGCAATTCATTAACAAGTGGTTTGCATCCGCTGAGAAGAGCTGTCTGAAATAGCAGTGTCACAGCATTCATCATCATTACATCAGCAGTAGGGAAGTTCATACTGATTGCTATCAGCAACCAGAGTGCCCCAATCAGTGTGCAAGCAAACATAGCATGTTTAATTTTTCAGAAATGACTCTAGGTAGTTAGGGTGTTCATAGGTACTACTTTGATCCACACTACTAGAAGCAGTCTTTGGGGATACAATATATCTTGAACAGCACAACTGTACCAAAGTGAAAAACACAAGGGGAGGCATGAAGAATAATCAGGAAATTACAGTCTCCCTCAACCATAAAGGACCCTTTATCAATTTTATCAACATGGGTTACACCATCCCTTGGGATTATTTAAGGATTAAAAAATGCATCTTGTTCAGCTACACTCAAATGCAAAATTTATATGAGACAATCTTAAGCTATTTATTATAAGGGAGCTATTTCACACTGATTTACACAGGCTTGATTCAGGTACATTTAACTTCCAAACCCCACCTAGATTTCACCACTTCTTTCTATCAAACCTTATGGCAAAGCTGCAATGACAAAGCTGCCCCTAACAGAACCTGATGAAAAATGTTCAAGAAGTAAAAAGAAAAATGCTTTTAGAAGTATTTCCCAAATGTAACATTAACGCTTAGTATATCTCACCATTTTTTTAATTGCTATAGGAACTAACCTGTATGTTTTTTAGAATAGTTTTATCCTTCCCCAATTCTATATAAGCTAAACCAGAATTCTGCAACCCTCATTAACTACTCCAGGGTTCCTTCCTGTTGAGACAACTACACACAGTAAGACTAAGACCAATATAAACAGCACAAGGAGACTTGTATCCACTTTATATAAAACCACAACAAACAATAATGGGGAGGGAGGCAAGGTATCTTATATTTCATAATACCTTTCTCCATTTCAATTACATGCATGATCTATAATTGTTGCTATCGACTATTTGCATATGTCTAAACCTGTCGGGAAGGGAAGGGAAGGGAAGGGAAGGGAAGGGAAGGGAAGGGAAGGGAAGGGAAGGGAAGGGAAGGGAAGGG
>VZUI01036980.1:0-16393 GCA_013401135.1 Cettia cetti | reverse complement strand
TTCTTCTTTCTTCTTTCTTCTTTCTTCTTTCTTCTTTCTTCTTTCTTCTTTCTTCTTTCTTCTTTCTTCTTTCTTCTTTCTTCTTTCTTTCTTCTTTCTTCCTTCTTCTTTCTTCCTCCTCTTCTTTCTTCTTTCTTCTTTCTTCCTCCTCTTCTTCTTCCTTCACTTTTTAATCTTTTATTCATCCACTGGGGTACAGCCTGATCAGCAATATGAATTTAGTTACTTACCTATCTCTGCCCTCCCTTCTGGAAATCATTCACTTAAAGAGCATGTAAAAACCCCCAGTATTCTCCAGAGCAGCAAGAAAGTGGGATTAAAGACCCATGGGAACTGTTCTAACATTTTATAAAAAAGAAGAAAAATCATGGGAGAATTCAAAGGTAAAGGTCTTAGACATGACAAGGAACAGTAGGGAAATTAAAAATATCTCCAACAGAAAGATGAATCCAAAATGTAGAGGTTGTACAGGTGCCACACACATAAAGAAGTGAAATAGCAGAAGTTAATTAAATACAAATCTAAGGGGGAGAGTGAGGGCAGAAAAGGAGAAAAATGCCATCATGTAAAGGCACTGAAAAACTCATCATTGGACCTGACTCTGAATTTAAGGCTAAACCATACCATGAGAGTACAGCCTAAAGCAAGGGCATACTTCAAGAATCATAATTATATCATAAGGTACCTAGATGCACAGGTTCAAACAGAGGGAAATAGATTAAAAGTAACTTTTTATAAGTAATAAAAATTTCCTCAATTTGGAAATGTTTTTAATTTTTTTTTAAGACTAAATGTTAGGTTAAACATCAAAATAGATGTATAGTTATAGACTTGTATGCTTATTAGAGACACAAATTTTCAGCACTAGTTTTTGAGAGAGGAGGAAAGAAAACTTCCGGGTTTTAGAACATGTCCTATCAAGATATTTATTTAAAAATTTTAAAAAAATGTTTGATCAGTTTTATTCAGTCATCATTGAAAAATTATCCTGTGGTGTAAACTTGGCCACCCAACCTTACCAGCTGTTGTTTGTACTAGTGGGAGGGACAAAGCTGAACGCATCAGACATTTGAAACTGCAGTTTTCAATATAGGCAAAGTACCATTACCTGCAAAAGGGGCATAACAAAGTGCCCTACTTCATCTGTAATGCCCTCAGATGATTAATTTTTTAAATCTAGAATCAGAGCCTATGTCCTCGTTTTGGTCCTTTATCTCATTGTACATTGAAGTAGGTGCTTAGAAATATGTCTAGCACTTTTCAAGCACTGTAAGTTTACACTAACAATATGCCCACAGAAGAACAAATATGAAGGCCAGTAAAAGCAATAAATGGGAATTAACTTTTTACACCAAAATATCCATGTGCATTAATTAAGATGATGGGCACCAGATGAACTCTAAGGTGAACCTTACAGGTTTAACAAACTCAGTATTTATGGTGATTCATATAGAATCATCTATCTAGCTCTCACATTCCTAACCTGTGTTTCCAAGTGAGAAGTGAGTTGGTAGAATGATTTCCAAAAAGATTTTGGCATCTTAGTAGGAAGCAGAGGAATTAAAAACCATGCATTTGGAAAGCAATAAGCCAGTAAAAAGCAAATATTTAATGCCAGAAAGTCCAATATTTTGCAATAGCCTTTATTGTCCAACACCACTCTTCAGCAGACTTACAAACAAATTTGAGTAAGTGTTTGGTCAGTAAACACAAAAGATTAAGATTTTTCTTCATTGAGAAGTTATGATTTATGCTTTATCATGTGATTTTTTTTCTGATTATCCCTGTTATTCTGGGTTTTTCTTTCTGGTTAAGTGTATTGGGAGAATAGTTTTGGAAATGAAAGTTCCCTGATGACCAAAGACAAATAGATTGCTTTATAATATCCAAGTGGTTTTGCCTTTGGTTGTTTTGGTTTGGGATTTTTTTTTTCTGATATTGTTACATTGTTTTTAGGAAAGACAAGTGGGACATATTCTGTGACTGGTCAAACAATTCTTCACTTCAAAGTAAAGACCTCTGATAATGCCAGTGGTGTTGCGCTGTGCTTTCATGCTGTGAAGTGTTTTCCAGCAGAAAACATGGTTTAACAGTGTTTTAAATATTTTATTAAAGGAATAAAAAATACTGTATCTTAACAGCTTTTTACATGTAATTCATAATCCAAAAGCTATTTTAATGCGTTGACTCCAAACTAACAGTCTGACAATAATTTATTTTCCATATATTGTTATCTTTAAATTTTTTTGAATCCTAGATAAATGCAATGAAGAGGTACTATTTCAATTGAAAAAAAAAAAAAAAAAAAAAAAAAAAAAAAAACCTTGCAGAAAATGGCTTAAAACATATAGAAAAATTAAATATCTTTTGATTTTATTCCTTGGTCCCAGGCAAACAATGGAACGATTAGCAAGAACACATTACTATGCTTGCCAATATTTCATATGGTATTTGACAATCCATTGGGGCTATTTCTCCTTCTCCATAAATAAGATATATAATTTAATGGGTGTCTTTTATCTTACACATCATAGCAAATCTTCAAGAACATCACTTAACCTCCTCTAGCCATCTTTCACCTGCCATATTCTCACAGACATGAATAAACCAAAATTATAATACTTTAGATTTTTGTATTATGAATATGTATTTTCACATGTTAAATGTTGTCCCATCCACAGCAGATTTCAGACTGTCAAATACATTAAAACTACTGATTTGAAGAATGTATAAGACTTCCAAACATCTTGGGGATATGTAAAACATTATGAAATCAAGTGACTGTGAGCTATGACCCACATACTTCAGCTGTAAATTTCCAAAGTCAAATATGTACTGGAAACGTTATGCTAATAGTTTCTTGTTCCTTCTCATGTAACTGCCTCAGCAGATCAACATGACAGGTGTCACACGCCATGTATTCTGAGCCACAGCATTGCCGATAGCAAGAAAATGACAACCAGACAATTGATCACCTACTCCTTATTGATGACTATACAAAAACACAACCAAACCACATCCTCAATTCTTTTAAAACTTTCATATCAGTTAGTCTCAGAACTAATCTAGGCCCTTCCCTCTTCCGTAGGAATTTGGAAAACATAAGGAAAGCTCCTAAGTGGGTGTAGTTTGGCATAGGTTTTACAAATGACATTTTTACAAATGGCATCTATGTCAAGTTATATTACTTGAGAACCTGGTTCTCATTTAAAAAAATGCAGAATGCTTAGATAGATTGCAGCCATTTGCTTAGCTGATATTTTTTCTGACATAGTATGATTATTTGTGACTTTTTGAAAGAATCAATCCTCTTCGTTATACTAGGCAAGAAAATGATGAATGCTTTAAAAAGATGAACTTGTATAAAGCCATGAAAAGTGGGGAAAAACTGAATAGTTGTAGTCTGCTTTCAAGGCTATTGTAAAGCAAGGCTTTACTTGAAATCTCACCAAAAAGACTTTTCCCTATGATTTCTTTTCTGTACAACCTTCGGACACACACCTGAGGTTATGGATGATTGCTCAGACAAGCCTCAAAAATCTAAATCTTGTAACTTTACTTGTTTGGTAAAATACTTATTTTATGATTTATTGCTATTCACTTTCAAAAAGTGCAGCATTTTATGTGTGATTTCTATTGTGATGATGATGAGAAACACCAGCCAAGATGCTATGTGAATGCAGAACAAGGAAGCTGGTCTCAAGCAATAGACATCTGTACAAAATAATTTCTCTTCCCTTTGCAGCTGTTCAGTATCATTCAGATGCCAATTCTAAGACACTGAGAATTGTGATGATCACGTTTTGCAGGTGCTCAAAATGGACACAGCTGCTTTTAAAAGACATGGATGTTTTCAAATTATCTGTGTTTCCTAGAATGTTTTACAGCTCTCTGGTCTCCTACATCTGTGCTATCCACTTAAATTGCAAACTATGTGGTACTGTTGTGAAAGAGCACTGCATATTTGCCCAGCATGTGGGTTCTTGGATTGTCTCTTAGCACTTCTGTAGTAACCAATCAAAGAGAAATCAAATATAAAAGAGAAAGATTTGTCAAGATACAGTAGGTTCAATGAGCCTTATAACATCATTGTGTTATAGGAACATCAAAAAGGCAGAAAATTCTCTCCCCAAATTCCCTTCCCACAGCAGAAACAGCTAAACCTGTGTTATTCTTCAGACATGTGTGCCTAGTGTGCTGCTGAAAACTTTTAATGCATAGAGAAGCTGCTATCTTTCCTAGTGATATGTTCTATTTTAGGAATATGGCTGATAATACCCAAACTAACTCTCCTTTGCTGTGATTTAAATGAATTGCTTTCCTCCAATCAACAACAGAGTAAATTCTTCCTCTTTCTTTTCTGTTTGGTCTGGAAGACCATGCTTTCTAAATCTTGGATTGTTCTTTCTTTCCCCTGGATAGTTCCAGGATTCTTCCCTTTCTTGACTGTGGTACCAAACTTACATAGTAGTAAAAATAAAATAAAAATCCATAGAAATTATTTTACATGTCCAGCTTGTGCTTTCTATTCCCTTTTTCAATAGTGTCATGCTGTTCATAACACTAGTTTATCATAACTACGAACACTAAATTTATTTGTGCAAAACGGTCTTATAACATAGCTATTTTTTTCCTCTATTTTATTTAAGAGTTAGTATTCCAGCATAACTCCGCATGCTTCTGAAGACATTCAATTTAGGATTTCTAAAAAGAACACCTCTTTGTCAAGACCATTTGATTTATAACCCTGTTTTGCTGTTTATTACTGGTTACTTAAACAGCACACTCTTTCCATCAGACAAACCATTAGCCTAAGCCATAGTGTTATCTCAGAGCTCAGGTATCATCTCTATTTTTCTTGGAAAGAAATTTAATCTGTATTTCCTTTGTAATATTAGACACAAGGTGATGAGGTAAGCCAGGGCATTTGGGTTTTGAAGGTATAAGTGGGGTAAAGTAGAATTAGTTGAATTCATGGAATTAGGTCCATAAAGCCAGTTCTAGTCTTTGGCTCTAGAGATTTTTAGGGCACGTGTAGCTGTAATCCATAAATAAATATTGTAGTAAATGTGGTCTGCCATAATACCTCCATATTACTATACCAGCTTGGCTCCTGTACCAGTGACCAGTTATAGAGAGAGGGCCAGACAAACTTTTAATGTGACCCAATTTTACAATTTTAACTAGGATTCCCTATCCAAATCAAACTCTACAGATGTAAATGAGATATAAATCAAACTTGTGGGCCCTAGTGAAAATGCAGACTGTATATGAAGCAGAATCAGAAAAAGTCTCAGAGAGGATGAGACATAAGACTATGTAAACTACTTCTTAAAATATAAAAATAATAATGTTTATGACACTAATGATACAGTTAATGATATATCCAAATCCATAGCAATTAAACCTCATGTGCTATACAAAGAGGTGAAAAAATATATTCAGAAGTATCATTTATTGATGAAAATTTGAACTATGGAAAGCATTCATGATATTATAAAATAAAAAACTTCTTTCTGTTAACATTACTGTTACTCCTTCTCTCATTCCTGATTACAAACTACAATTTTCATCTTGATTCCAGTGTGTTCTCCTAAAGTTATCTTTAGTAATATTCCAGGTCTAGCTTTTAATGTTATACTGCAGAGTTCTGAGAAAAAAAATATGGTGACTTTCACTTGGTGCAACAGAGCAGCCCAACAAAGACAACAACTGGCAGAAATCCCAAGTAAGCTACTGTGTCATGTTGCAAGCCTAAATAGAGAAACCTATGCTCAAATTAAGTTCCTTTTAGCATTAATCATATGATGACTACATTCTAGTCAGTGGCATCAAGAAATGGTGACTTTTCAGATGCATACGACTAAGTTCATCCTACACTTAAACAAAAACTCTATTTTAAGGACTCAAAGATTTATATCATATTGACTTATAATAGTTATAAAAATATTTAAGAGATCCTGCAAAAAAAAATTAATGGAAAGGAAAACTCAAGTGAATTCCAAAATGTTTGCTGTGGTCACAGTACCAAAACCAAACACTGGAAAGCTGCTGTGATTATTGCATACCCGTTTCTTAGAAACTTCATAGGAGAGATAATGGCAGGATTTAAATTTTGTAATGGAAATGCAAGATCCTGAAACTGTTATGTATTAAGGAAACTTCCAGTGAGTGGCTTCCATCAAAATCAAAGACAACCTCTCAGGCCCAGTGTAACTGGACTGACGCAAAAGAGACTGGTCCTGGCAGAGCACTACTCTTGCTTGAGCAGTCACACACTGAGAGTGAAAAACAAACAACCTTAGCAACAAACAAAGTCATAGTGGCAGGTATACTCATGAGCTGGCTGTGCTCTGAGTCGTGCTGTGGAAGGAAATATGCTGCTGCCCAGAATTTGCTCCCTGTTTCTGGAGAATGTTTCTCCTTGCAATGTGGCTATATTTTAATGCATTCAGTCATGACTTGCCACTTTCCTCTTTACACAGGACTTGATGGCAATTCCTAATTTTCATGGCCTTTGATAGATTCACCATCTGTGAATCCCTTGTGGCCAAAAGGTCTCCTTCCCAGCTTCTTGACTCCTTGTTGTCACATCAGGGTGATTTATGGGACAAGCAGCACATACTGCTTTTATTGTCTTGCTGCCTGCAGTGGGATTTTTTGAACAATATGTTCAAGTATTTTTATTCACTGGTCTCACAAGCAAACAACCTTTACATCTCAGAGTATTATGAAGCCTTAGGAAATGTAATATGCATGTTAGACCTGGCACTGCAGACTCACAAGTCTTTTAGGTACCTTTATTTCAAAACTTGTTCATATAGAAGAACGACACACATTTTCTGGGTTTTTTTTAATTATTTTTATTTTAACACAGAAGACAACCATGATAGTTTGCCTTTAATTTACCAAGGTTTTGCATTTTATGCAGGAGTGAATTCAAGTTAAAAAATAAACTTGAAGATCTATAGCATTTTCCTCTAAATTCAGAGGCCAGCCTAGAGATTGTTTCAGACTGATTTTTCTGCCCCAGATGATTAAGGGGTTTCTACATTTATAAAACATGCACGGGCACACATGTATATATACATACATGCATATATACACATGCATATATATACTTCATAAAATATCCAGCTGAAACAAAAACATGAATAAATCATTCATTGAACTTAACGGCTATACATATATAATCAACAGGCACCAAAATATATTCACAGAAGAACAACAAACTGTAATAGGAAAAGATTTGTAAAATATTTAATGGGCATAATGAGCCATATACTATCACTTCTATAAGTGTAGCACATATATATAACTTTCTAGGATGTCTTCAGTATGAGCAGGAAAATTAATGGATAGTTGGAAAGCCATGGTGCTACTCTAACTTGGATATCCTCTAAGGAGGATAGGATGATGTTCACTCAGAGAAGAAGCCATGTCTCTGATAGCATAGCAGTTACTAGAGTAGGAGAAAATTGCTAAGATGAATAAAAGAATACTGGACAGAAAAGTATAAATCTGTATTTACAGTCCACTACAATTAGCTTTTTTAAAAAAAAAAAAAAAAAAAAAAAAAAAAGAGAAATGTAGGCACAAAATTATCAAAAAAATTTTCACCTCCCAACTGTCAAACTGAATAGGATTTCACTTTGTATGTGACACAAGGAGAAACCCATAATGTGTCAGTCTTCAGGTGTGTGCTCTCTTGCTGTGCTTCCTGTTCTACATGTATGACAAAGGACTTTGCTTTTTGCCTCTGATATGCCAGGGTGGAACAGGGAGTAGGGGCTAGACATATGCCACACATCACATCTCTTCACAAGGGCAGAGGTAAGCTAGTACTGAACTGAAAATAAGGCAGGAGCCAAATATTAGCATGGGGTTGACATAGACATAATTGCAAGGAATTACCTGTAGGAAAAAAAAAATTGTTTCTTTTTTATAGAATATCAGCATGCACCATGAATCATATTGAAGTAGTTAAGTATGAGGTTTTTTGTCTCTGTGCTTAGCAAACCATTTTTTACTGCAATCTAGGTTTTTATATAAGGCCTGTTGACATGCAGTTAGCTGTCAAGGTCCATGTGACAAGTCATAACCAGAAGTCAAAAGCGAAATAAAAATGCAACAAAAAATACCAAAATGTTTTTACACAGCATATATACCTGAAACCATTTTGAAAAGTAAAAAAACCCACTGATTTGTGCAAATAAATGGAAATGCACTTATATGAACAGATAAAATATCTTTAATTGTTCATTATTTGTGGACAAAACTATGCCATAACTGTAAATGTGTGTTTTTATATATGTAATAAATACATCATGCAGAGTAATTTATGAAATGTTGTCTTCCCTTTGAAAAACTGGGCTGGGATATCAGCCTACTCAGTCTGGTTTTCTTCTTTCATACCTTCTGCTCTTTGTTTTTATTTGCTGCCCTATATGTACTGTCAATAAAATCCTCAACATTTCTAGCTTCAATTTTTCTGACATCTATAAAGGGATACCATTTGCTAGATGATTCATTAAAAAAACCCACAGAATGTTTTATACTACTTTTTTACCTAATTTCCTAATGCAATATCCACATCCCACAATTTCAGTTTATCTTCATTAGGAAAGAAATGAGAATATATAAAATTCCCCATGCTTTTGTTTTACTGAAGGCCTGGAATTGCAGCATGTACGAGACTTGCACATGCTGCATTAAGGTACAATAACTGAAAGAGCAATACCCATCTTGAACATAGCCACATCGACTCACAGAATTGTGCCCTTGAGAAAAAGACTGTGAGAAAAATGGAGAGCCATACAGTGACAAAAATGAAATAGAACTGTCACCTGGCAGTTCTTCATAGTCCATCACGTAAACTATTACAGATATAAGAAGAGCCACAGAGTGCTTGGGCAAAGGTTGTTAAACCACTACTCCAAGGTCAGGTCACCGCACATTGCTAAGATTGTTAGTAAAAGATAAACCAGTTTTCACTATGAAACTTGACATTGCCAGTTTTCAACCTCACCTATAATACTATATGCCTGCAGCTAGGGACACAGCTGGATAAACTAATAATACAAGAGTTTACAAGAACAGTTCTCATGGATGGTAAGAGCATTTAATATTGAAGAATCATAATTTTCTTATCAAATAACATGAATGTGATTTTCATTACTTTCCCTACATTTTTATTCCATTAATATAATCTGTGCTAATTCTGTGCCTATCTTTAAAAAAAGAGTCCCCTTCACAGTGAGATTATTTCTTTGGAAGGTACAAACTAAAAGGTCAGCCCAAGATGCAGTTGACCCCCAATTACCAAAGTTTAGGTCCAGATCAAAAGATTACCTTGAAAAACTAGTACCTTTTAAAATTTAGTATATTTGAGCTCTTTTTATTTTCCATCTTATTTTTCAAACATTTTGGGTAACCTTGACAATGAGTTGTGCTTTTCTTTGTAAGAATAGCGATTGGAAGCTTATTTAAACAAAGATGAAAGTTGTTTTTCTCCTGTACTCTCCTGTCTCAAAGAGCTAGTCATTTCACTTAGTATGAGCCAATAAGAGACACATGATTAAATCATGAGAGATAGCAACACAGACAATGTGCAGATGCCTCTGATCTCAGTGAAGAAGAAGAGATTCTGGTCAGCCTTTTCCTGACACCAGTAAAATTCAACAAATATAAAACAGAGATGCAGAAACTCTTGCCTTTAAGCCATACATGAATCAGAATTGCCAAATGCAGGCAGGACCCTAATTTTCAGAAATTCAGTGCTCTTCTAGTTACAAATGAAGCTATTGATTTTCAGCAGCTCTAAAAATTCAATCCCTTAGAATTTTGCAGGGGCATTGATGGATGTTAATGTAAAACAAAGTACTTGGTCTATTGCCATAACAGAAAATGAAGTGCTGAAAAACCTGTCTGGTTACTAAATACCTTGGCACTCTCAAAATATTGGTTAATTTAACCACTGTCCTGTCTAAACATAAATGTGCTTGTGGTTGCTTAACAGTTATTCCTGGCTAGTGCTTCAATACTCAGGCATAGTTTAAGAAACCAAAGAAGGATTATGGAGGATCCTGCTAATTTTTTATCATTAAATAGAATAGGAATTAAGCACACTGCTGATCTGAGTAAAGAAATTGGTATGTCCCTATGTACTATACCCCCAGAGAGCAAGGATGAGATAAGCAGACATGAAGAGAGTTACACAGCAGAGGCTGCTTACATGCATACAACGTCTCTGCTTTCCAGTTCATTTGGGGTTTCTTTGTTGCTTTTGAATTTGTTTTGGTTTTTTTCTCCAAGAGAATATAATAAAATAATTGACCAAGAATTCTGCCATATGTAGTCTGTAATGTTTATCAGAAAAAAATATTTTCTAACCAAAGCAAGAAGCAAAATATGCAAATATCTGATCAATCTGATTAGTCTCTCTAGTACTCAAATACCATTGTGCTAACTAGCTATTATGTGATTAGTATTTAGCACACATACTTGGAACCAAAATATAAATATCCCTGAATTATTGTCTGTAAGAAAGACTTTCAATAGCTTAGCAATATTCTTGCTACTATCCCATTTTTGAGTCTTCACCTTATCATGCATATTGAGCTGGTCACACCACCATTAATGTTTCAACATTGTTTGAATTAAATCAGATAAATGGTTTATCTAGATTCTAACTGTTGCCTCCCACAGAGTACATGAACCTTAATAAGGTTGCTAGCTATAATAATTATTTTACCTCACCTGTTAGAGGATCATTTCTCAGAATTTGGTACTGTTGAGGTCTATTTTTCCCTTCCCCAAATACTTTAATTTACAGCCACTCTCTATATCTGTGTTGAGATGGTCTTTTTTTCAAAATTACACCTGTGCAATTGTTCGGATCTACTTGAAGTTTCAAGTAAAATCCTATCCTGAATATTATAGCACAATAAAGCATGCGTTTAAGTTGCATGAAAGCTTGATTTTCATACTGTGAACTTTCAGAAATAGTTAATATAAAATGTTTAACATGAGGACATTTTAAATATTAACAGATTGAGTCTCTATTTCCTTACACTGTTTTTGTGCCAGCATGATATCATGATAAAAAGCAGAGAAGACAACTCAGTCTCTGAGAAAGCAATCTCCTCTTGATGCTTGACAACTCAGAGCTCTTCTGTTTCTACAGTGGGCATTAGCCCTGGCAGTTTGATATTCAGTGTGTTACATTGAACAAGGAAGTTCTTGAAAGAGATGTGCATAATGCAAAATGTATAAGCAGCCCAGAGTACAGAGTTTAGAATATGTGTGAGCACCCTCAAAGAAAGAAGCTAAAAGTCTCCTTTTTGTTTTCTCTGTTTCCAAGGCCCAGTAATTACTAAGTTCTTCCAGACAACAGATCAGATTCATTATCAATGGGAGTCTTCAACTTGCACTTATCCATAAATGTGCAGTGGAACCAGCAGTGGATGATAAATGGAAGGGTGGGTAAAATATTTTTGTTACATTACACTTAAATTTCTATTAATCATTTAAGTAAACTTAATATTACCACAATTAGAATTATGTAAATTCCCTTTAGTGAGGACTTTAAGTCTCAGAAACAGAACTGTTTGACCATTATATTAAAAGAAAATACCATTTCCTCCTGATCAACATCTACATTCTTTTACTAAAAAAAAGCATGGAAAAGTAATGAAAAAGATACTGTACTGAGAATTCCAAGCAGATGGAATGTGTCTTCCATCAGGTCTGAAAAAGACATACAGAGCATGTCAATTTCAGGCATATCAGGGTCCTGGACTTTTCCTGTTGGCCAGCTCCAAGAGATGACATGCAGAGGACTTTTGGTGTCACCAATTCTACTCTGAGGGTTTTAAATTTTCTAGTATTGCATATAGATGAAGCCTTCTAAAATAAGGACTTTGTTTCCCTTGCAAAATCATGGCTCAGGCTGGCTACTTCGGCTAAGCAGAAAAGGACTATGGGAAAGTGACTCAGCTGAATTAGAGAGGGAAAAACAAATTATGTAAGCATTACCTGTTCACATCGCAGTGTATGGTGGTTGGTTGGATTGTATTTGTTATGGAATGTAACTGATAATGGGCTAACTGTTTTAAAAGGCCTAGTTTTTTGTAATAAGGCAGCTCTCCTCTGCACCTGCCTAGGGAGTCTGAGTCGCTTTGCTTCGTACATTCTAGAACATTACAGAATAAATTACCACAAATGCCTATTCTGTAACCTGAAGATAATCTGAAGTTAAGAATAGCAATATTTTCATTATATTTAAAATGCAAATTACATTTACTATGGTTTAGGTTTGGAATCTTCCTGTTATTTGCTCTGCTATATTTAGAATTTCTTGCATCAACACACCAGCCAAAACACAGGTCAGGGGAAAAAGACTTGACATAAAATTTTCACATGATGCTAACTCTGGGTGTTTAGACAGCTATCTGCTAATTTCTGTCAGAAGTCACTCACTCATAATCCTGGAGTGGGTCCCTGGATGTCACATGATCTCCTTTTATTCAAAGACTTAATTTGATTTTTAAACTTTTGGTTTATTTTATTGTTCCTGGTTTGGTACAAATTTTATTTTTAAGAGTGCTTTGATAGTTTCTTTCTATTTTAAACAGAAAATCGTGAGGCAGATGACTAAGCTTCCAAGGAAAACTAGGATAAAAATTTCATATTTATAGGCAGTTTCTTTGAACAATTAAAGAGACATACTTAAACGAACTGACCTACTGGTTTGAAACTTTATGACATAAATTGTCAGTAGCTCTTCAATTTATTTGCCTTCATCTAGCTGGGGAAAACATAGGCCTTGCACTTACACTGTTCTTTTTTCTTCCTTGTGCCTTGTATTTTGCTCTTCAGTAATTTAGTATCATGTTATGTTGCTTCTGTGTGTTGCCTATAAGTGGAATAATTTAATATTTTCTTTTCTTAAATATTTCCATATTATTTACACAAGTAGCTTTGGCTCTGTAACGTAAAAACAATCACCGTGGCTTTGTATCCTTTTATAGTTCCCAGAGATTCATCACCTGCATGATTTCTGCCTCTATCTTGGCCTTTACATACCTATTTGACAGTGATTGAGAATTTCAGTAGGGGATGAGTTCTTTTGGATTATTTAAGGATGATACTTTATCTAATCTTTTAAGGGCTTTGTCAACACCCATTTCTAATGGCCTTTTTCAATTTCCTTGCATTAGGTAAAGTAATAATGTAGGGTGCAAGTTGTTCAAATTTTGTTTATTCAGTAGAGTAACCAACCCACAAATTAGGGATCACAGTCCTTCTTAGACATAATGTGTTCCATCTTCTACTCAGCCCCTGCATCTTCCCAAAAAAGTAGTCATCCATGAAGAAAGCAAGAAGCCAGAGATGGATGTTTAAATTTAGCTGTTCAAGGGTAGTTATTTTTCCCATTTGCACTGTGGGTACGAAGCTGGCTGCCAGTGACTCCTTCAGTCAACATAAAACCTAAGAAACTCCAGCCCAGCCTCTTGCTAATATCCAGGTTATCTGACTCAGGGCATCAAGTGTTTAAATTTGGTTTTGTCATTGTATTCTTCTAAGACTAGCCAGAGGGTATGTTGATAGCATCTTAAGGAAAGCATTTACCCAGGCCAAATACTAACCTTAATCTTCTTGGATCTTTCTGAGGGACAAGTGAAGAGTTTAGGAGCCAACAAGTTTATTTCCTCTGGCTAAAAGCATAAAAGAAGTTTCCAAGATGCAATCACTTCTTGTCAGATACTCAAATGTCTGTGTCTGAGCTTTGCAGTGCAGTATCGATTATGCAAAACACTCATGTGTGGTTTGTTTCTACATACATAAATGGTAAGAGGCCAATTAAGATCTTCCCAAATTTGTGTTGCAGTTTAAAATAATGTAATTTATCCAAACAAGTTTTCGCACCTCAAAAGTAAAAAGCTGGACTATTTGTTTAAGGGATGATAAGAATGAAGAAAAAAAAATTACCTTTGAAATAATTTTGCTCCTTTAGTAACATATTTAATATGACCATATCTTTTTGGCACAATCACATACCACACAGTTAACTACAATATCTTGTTAGGACAGTTATATTCTCTCATATGACAATGACTTGCAGTATGTAGTCACTGCCTTCTGGGGAAAGGAAAAAAACCCAGCAATTACTGTGCAGTACTCGAATCTGCCTGCCAACAGCAGAACAGTGATTTGTGAGACACATCAAGAGCTTCTGGCAAGATCAATCTAGTGAGATCCCTCTGATAGAGGAATAATGAGTTGACAAAGACCAATGTTCAGTTGGGCCCAAGTCCAATAAGATTACTGTACAGCATCATCAATATTGTCTGTGTTTGGAACTGACACAATCAGAATGGAATCAATTGTATTTTCCACAGCACTGTCACACATGATTTTTAACTTTGGCTCACAACACTGCAGAAAAGCTTGCAGATGTTGGCAGATTTTTGCTAACTTATGGGATGTCATTATTAAGTAGGAACTGTGCACTACAGTAATTTGTGGTTCTGTGTGTTCCATCATATGGTCTCTGTGTTTAGGAGGGAGGAGAAGGAAAAGATGCAGTAGCCGGAGGGATTTGCCTGTTATCATCCTCATTTTACTGTGATTGTTGAAAATACCATGTGATCCTAAAGGTGCAGATTGTTTTTCAGAGAAGGACTAATTTGGGCTGTTTAGCAAAGTTTCTTTGAACAATTTGCTCAAGCATGAGCAAATTTCTCTCCTTAAAAAAAAAAAAAAGTGAAAATGTTTTGATTATCCGACAAAAGATTGAGATGATGCCATTTGTGAATAATAGATGCTATCCAAGGCCTTGTAATCTATATTTAAAAATATTTTTTTTGGAAACAATTTTGTTTGGTCTTGTGACTATTAGAGTTAAATATTCTGTCCCAGAAAGCTATCATCTATACTTGCTGAATAATCCACTTACATGTCTAGGTATTTCTGCATATAATATAGCTTAGAATACTCCACAATCAGTAATAATATAGTAGCCTGTGAATTAGTTTAAATAAGAATTTCAATTGCAAACTTAAGATATTAATCTTATTATTTATTTGCCACACACCAAATTTCAATTTAATATTTTTGAAAAATGAAGAGACAACTAAAGGGTCAAGTTTCTTCTTCAAATATGTAGGCTTCTTTGGATGCTAAAATCTTTCTTTTTTCCCCTTTGTTCATATCTTATCTTCATTGCTTGTTTCTGTGCAGTGTGTATGCTTCCTTTTGAGAATGGGATTTTAATTTTCATGAAAAGTAAATTTGAAAGCCCTTGATTTGTAAAATACAATAATGCAGACATCACAAGAATAATTTCCATATAAGTCTGCACAGTAGAATTTATTGATGTTCACATAAAGTTGTTTTGATACACTTTGGTGTTTGTCTAATAAGAAATACTACTTCAGACAGAAGAGTGGATTAATGTTAATGAATATTGTATTTGATTTCACTGTAGTCAAGAGTTTGATTTTGAAGACAAGAGATTAATGGCCTAGTATTACACTTACTGGAAGTTAAAGGACAGCAAATTATTTCAGAGATATCATTCAAGAGCAATCAAATAATAGTAAGGTTTAACCATCATCAATTTGCTCAGAACTTGGCTCAGTATACTGAAAATGAACTTTGGAACACCCATTGTGCCAAATAATTTTTCTTGAATCTGTCTGGTTTGATAACGTTACTTATCATATCAGACATAATTATTTAGTGGCATTGCTTCTGTGCATTATACTGTTTTATATGAATATAAAGGAAATCCCTCCAGAGGAAATTTCAGATAAACATTTAGTGTCCCAACAAAACGAGAAACTTCCCACCCAAGACGATTACAAAATTGGGCTAAAATGCATTTTTACTTAGTAGTGTAGTATAACTTATAATGTAAATACTTTTTTATCTGAAACCTCAGACATTCACTGGGATATGTTCAAAAGAAGAGGGAGGCAGCTGGCAATACACAGCTGTATCACTTACATGCTTTCTCACTTACTGCACAATTTTTTTCTGACTTCCATTCCCCTCTTTTTGCAAGGTTTAACTGAAAGATTGTTTAGAGGGTCAGATAGTTAACACACATTGTGTTTTCTGAAAAGTGCTATATAGCACATAACCTATTCAGAATTTTTAAGTATGGAAGGTGTCCTGGTTTAGAGACAGGTATCTGCCAGGGGAAACTGGAGTTTTCCCTGGAATGGAGAATGTAACCCCCCTTCCCTCCGAATTACTATAATTTTGCAATTAAGGGCTTTCAGGCAAAGATTTGGGAATAGGAATAGCAGTTCTTTACTAGGAATATTAAAATAAACAAATGTAGTAGTACAGAAAAAAAACAAGCAAACAAAACAAACAGGGAAAA